>PJEM01017631.1:0-21402 GCA_004023845.1 Helogale parvula
GGGGCGCCTGGGTGGCTCAGTCGGTTAAGCCTCCGACTTCGGCCCAGGTCAGATCTCACGTTCGTGGGTTCGAGCCCCGTGTCGGGCTCTGTGCTGACAGCTAGCTCAGAGCCTGGAGCCTGCTTCTGGTTCTGTGTCTCCTTTGCTCTCTGACCCTCCCCCTCTCATGCTCTGTCTCTCTCTGTATCCAAAATAAAATTAAAAAAAAAAAAATAAATAAAATGGCCAACGAGATCCCTTCTCCTGAGATTTTGGGGTTCTGATCTAGTGACTGCTTACATGATGGCTCGCTCAGGTGCTGTGAGGTCATGGGCTTGGGGAAGGAGAGAGAGAGAGAAGCAGAGAGCAGGGGTGAAGGAGTCTGTGGGCAGAATGATAAAGGAACACAGAACACAGATGCCACGAGTCTAGGCGACTTTTCCGATGCGAGTTCCAGAAACGTCTGAAGCCGCTGCACTCCCTGCCCTTGTACTTGGCATGATAACAGGGCTCCTCACATAGGGACTGCTGGGTGGTACGTCGGACACCTACGGTCTTTGCTTTTCAGGCACCCTGGCTCCCGGGTTTGGGGCCTGGCCAGGGGGCTGGAGCCCTCCCCGCGGGCCGTCTCTGGGCCTGAGATTCGCCCCGGGAATCCCCATGCCTGTAGCCCATCAGCCTGGTTAACGGCAGAGGCCGGACCGGCAGGAGAGACTGCAGTGTCTCCTCAGATGGCCTCCCAGGGCACCTTGCCAGGCCCTGTTTGCCTCTGGAGGCCGGCCCCGCTCACACAGGCCGCTCTGTGAGGCCGTGGGCAGGAGGCCGCTCCTGCCAGCAGTGTTCGGTTACCCCAGTGACATTCAATTGTTCCTAAGAGAAGAGGCCTGCTTCTGGCAGCTCCCAGACCTGGATTCCAGGAAGTGCTGCCTGACTCCTTTCCTGTTTGTTTCCAATCAGCCCATCGGCCTGTATCACTTTCCACTGAATTGCGTAAGGCCGCCGGCTGCTAGCACCGTCTCTCTCTCTCTCTCTCTCTCTCTCTCTCTCGCTGCTGCTGTCTCCATCCCGCTCAGGGCTCACACCGGCCTGGGAGGAAGACACGGGGCACATCAGCGGGAGTTTGGTGCTGCCCAGATAGACCCGAATACCAGCTTGGCCCTGCCGAGTTTTCAGTGTCCGGGAATGGGTGACTTACCCTAGAATGAGGATCCGAGAGTCTCAGCCCAGAAGAGAGATCCCTAGGGTGACATTTCAGCCTTGTGGGAAGGACCCATGGCTGTGTGGACACTGGCGCAGCCTCTCTACCTTCTGCGGAGTAGTTTGCAGGGGCTGAATCAAACAAGGCTGGACACGCAGCTCTGGAAGCATCTGCTGGAGCTCAAATCCGGCCTCTGCCATTTACTGGCTGTATGACTATGGGAAAAGCACTGAACCTCTCTGTGCCCGGTTTCTGCATCTGTACTATAGAGATAATAATATAATAAAACCTACCTTATTAGACTCTAATAAGATATGAATCACTTACATAAATTTTAATGTTTATTTTTGAGCAAGTGAGAGAGAGAGAATGAGCGGGGGAAGGGACAGAGAAAGCCAGGGACATCGAATCCAAAGCAGGCTCCAGGCTCTGAGCTGTCAGCACAGAGCCTGATGCGGGGCTCAAACTCATGAACAGTGAGACCATGACCTGAGCAGAAGTCAGACATTCAACTGTCTGAGCCACCCAGGGGCCCCTAAGATTTGAATCATTCAGTACAAATAAGGAGTTCAGTACAATGCTTGGCACATAATAAAAGCTCAGTAAGTACAAGCAATTATTATTATAATAATGACTATTATTATTAATTTTCAAAAGAGAAAGGTCATACTTATGCCCAAGAAGATTTGGATCGTAGTATGCATGGCTGCATGACTTTTAACAGTGACAGATTGAGAACCATCTAGATCTCTCTCCGTAGGAAATGGCTAAACCAATTAGGGCATAGCCACACTATAGAATCCTGTGCAGGAGTTAAAAGAGTGTGGCAGGGGGGCGCCTGGGTGGCTCGGTCGGTTGGGCCTCCGACTTCGGCTCGGGTCGGATCTCACGTTCGTGGGTTCGGACCCCACGTCGGGCTCTGTGCTGGCGGCTGGCTCGGAGCCTGGAGCCTGCTTCCGGTTCTGTGTCTCCCTCTCTCTCTGCCCCTCCCCCTCTCATGCTCTGTCTCTGTCTGTATCAAAAATAAATAAAACATTAAAAAAAAAAAAAAGAGTGTGGCAGAGCTGTGTGGCCTGATGTGGAAAACTTCCAAAATATAGTTTGCAGCCAAAAAATAAAAAAATAAATAAAGGCAAGAAGCAGAAGGATACAAAAAGCATGAAAACTTATGTAAAACACAAACACGCAAAGCGGTCTCTCAGCAACGCGCGTATGTAAATGCACCAGAAGCCGCCTTGACCGGCCCTCTCTGCTACAGTTGTCACTGGCTCTATGTAGCTATTTACATTTAAATGTAAATTCATTTAAATTAAATAAAATTGAAAATTCAGCTCCTCAGTGGTATTAGCCACACTTCGAGGGTTCAGTAGCCTCACACGGCCAAGTGACTAGCAGCTAGTATATTGGACGGTGCAGGTATAGAACATCTCCATCATTCTAGAACATTCTATTGGATGGTGCTGGTCTGCATGGGTTTAAAAAAAAAGTCAAACTGAGGGGAAACAATGCATAAAATAACTAACCTGGAATAAAAAATATCAAGTTGATAATAGCAATTACCTGGCGTGGAGGGAGGAAGGATTGCAGAATATCGTTTTTTCATTGAACAGGTGTTTATTGAGCATTTCCTCTGTGCCAGGCACTGTCCTCACACTGGGACCTCAGCTTTGGAAACAACGGACCCAACAACTCCCTGTCCTCTTGGAGTTTTGGTTCTAGCGGGTGGTATGTTGCAAAGATGGGCGCTTTGGATAAAGAATGCTGGTGGATGGCTCAGAGTGATCATTAAAGACATTTTTTACACTTAGCCTGTGTTTTTTTAGTTTTTTATTTTTAAATGTTTATTTATTCTTCAGAAAGAGTGAGACAGATTGCAAGCGGGGGAGGGGCAGAGAGCGAGAGATACACACACAGAATCCGAAGCAGGCTCCAGGCTCTGGGCTGTCAGCACAGAGCCCGACGTGGGGCTGGAACTCACAAACTGCGAGATCATGACCTGAGCCGAAGTTGGACGCTTAACCCACAGAGCCACCCAGGCGCCCCTCACCTGCATTTTTTTTTTAAGGAGGAGACTGCTTTACTTGTGTAATGAGAAATTTATAAAAGGAAACAAAAGTACCTCAGCTCTGGAGAGAGGAAACCTGGATTTCTGCCCCGGTTCTGGTCTTAACTCATGCAGCCTGTGCCTGGCGGCCTACTCATTCGGGTCCTCCATTTCTTTACCTTAATGTGCAGGAGACAAGGGCTCTGAAGCCCCGCCAGCCCCTCCCTCCTGTAACTGAACGCCTCACCAGTCTCTCCACCTGTCCCTGGATCACCGGATGGAGTTGTTTGGGAGTGTTAACAGGTAAACTCTCTGAAGCAGAGTCTGGTACAAGAATCATAACTAAACAAGGGTGGGAGGAGAAGGGGGAGGAAGGTCAGAGGAGGAGGAGGGGAGGGGGGAGGCAAAGGACGGGAGGTAGGGAGACCTTCTGCCATTAGTAGAGGCTTGACTCTCCGAGAAACTTCCCCTGAAGGCTGCCTCTGTGTACCCGTTTCAATCAATACAGAGTTCCTGAGAAATTCTGGTTAAGTCATGCAGACAGTCACTTTTTAATAATAGCTATTACCTCCTGGGCCCTGACCATGCTCTTGGCATCCTTTAATGTAGGTTTACTCATTTAATCCTCAAAAGTCTATGGAGGTCAGCACAATTTATCAGCCCCATTTTACAGATGAAAAAAAAAACCCTGAAGTTCCAATAGACTAAATAACATTAGTGGGGGAGACCGGGCTTCAACCCAGAGGTCTCCAGGGCCCTTGTTCTAACCACCACTCTGCACCCCTGCTTATAGTCGACCCATTAATTCTGACGGAGGTGTTGGGTTTTCTTGTTTCTGTTTTCACCAACCACTCCCCGGATTGCGAAGGAGTCCCAAGTCAGATGGCATCCCTCAAAATACCCATGGCCCCCACCTCACCAGTGCCTTCCGCGATCACAGAGCCTCCCTGGTCAGATGACCTCTGATCTCCCTCCTCCAGCTCCCTCCTCCCCTCCAGCCAGCCGGGCCTCCTCCCACTGCCCTACCTCACCCCTCAGTCGCTCCCCTGGGCTCTTGTCTAACAGTAACTTCTACCAAGGAAGCTTTCTGGTGGAGGTGAAGTCGGAGTTGAGCCAGGCAGGTGTGTAAGTGTAGGTGTGTGTGAGCCTAGGAGAGCGGGAAGGGGCGGGAGGGGTTCAGAGAAAAGGTGGGTATGTGGGCAGGAGAGGGGGGTCGGGGAAGTGGTGGTGGGAGAGGGAGAGAGAGGGAGAGAGAGAAAGGAAATGGCTCATTCAAGGGACATAGAAGGAAACCTCTGGGGGAGGTCCATACTCCTGAGAAAAGACCCTGAGAGGAAAATGGAACCCGGTCCACTCAGGGCCTGGCAAACACAGCCCTTTGGGTTTTCTCTTGAGAGCCGTGGGAGCAAGGGATCGGGAGCTACCTTTGCCCAGCTCACTCAGTCTTCCGGACTGGCACGGTGCCAGTGCTGGCTTGCCGTCTGGCTTGGCTACAGGTGACCGTCAGTCTCATTTCCATCAATAGCTCATTCAATAATTTAAAAAAAATTATGTCTTTTTCTGGGTGCCCGGATGGCTCAGGTCCTGCTTTGGGCTGACAGCTTACAACCTGGAGGTTGCTTCTGATTCTGTGTCTCCCTCTCTCTCTGCTCCTACCCTGTTCATGCTCTGTCTCTGTCTCTGTCTCTCTCTTTCTGTCTCTCAAAAATGAATAAACAGTAAATTAAAAAAATATATATATATATGTCTTTTTCTGTCTTGGGGTAAGACATGCTCTTAAGATCTTGTTATTTTTTTAATTTTATTTTTAAGTGATCTCTACACCCAAAGTGAGGCTCGAACTCACAACCCTGAGATCCAGAGTTGCATGTTCCACCAACCGAGCCACCCAAGTGGCCTAAGGTCATGTTTACAACAAAATGGAAAGGGAGGTACAGAGACTTCCCGTGCCCCCCCAATCTCATGCACAGCCTCTGCTCTTACCACAACACCCCCACCAGAATGGCAATGTTTTTTGTTTTTTGTTTTTTGTGTTTTTTTTGCCAAGGATAAATCTATCCTGACACCTCACAGTCATTCAAAGCCCCTGGTTTACCTCACAGGGTGAGGTCTGGGTGTTCTACATTCTATGGGCTTGGACAAAAGTAAAATGGCGTATATCCATCATTAACACGCAGAGAACTCTCCTGTCCTAAGGATTCTCTGTGCTCTGCCTGTCCCTCGCCCCCCGTAGCTGCTAATCTTTCTATTGTCTCCATAGTTTTTGCCTTTTCTGGAATGTCATATGATTGGAATCACACAGTTTACAGCCTTTTCCGATTGGTTGCTTTCACTTAGTAATTTGCACCTAAGATTTCCATTCTGGGGCCGTATGACTGATGCTGCTGTGAACATTTGTGTACATGTTTTTGAGTGGACACATTTGTTTTTTTTAAGTAGGTGGCACACCCAGGGAGGAGCCCAATGCAGGGCTTGAACTCATGACCCTGAGACCAACGCCTGAGCTGATATCAAGAGTCAGATGCTTAACAGATCGAGCCACCCAGGTGCTCCTGGACAAGTGTTTTCAATTCTTTTCTGTATACACCTGTGGGTGAACTTGCTGGGTCCTATGGTAACTATGTTTAACCATCTTGAGTAACTGCCACAGTGCTTTCCAAAGAGGCTGCACCATTTTATATTCCACCAGCCTGAGGGTTCGGATTTTTGGATACTTTTTCGTACCTTTTGGGTTTTTTTATTATTTTTTAAAAATTTTTAATGTTCTATTTTATTTTTGAGAGAGAAAGAGACAGCATGAGCAGGGGAGGGTCAGAAGGAGAAGGAAACACAGAATCCAAAGACACAGGCTCCAGGCTCTGAGCTGTTAGCACAGAGCCTGACACGGGGCTTGAACCCATGAACTACAAGATCAAGACCTGAGCCGAAGTCGGACACTTAACTGATTGAGCCATCCAGGGGCCCCCACCTTTTTTTTGAGACACACAAACTGTGTAAGTATCTAGGTAGAAGGAGGTGAAGAAAGGTGGGCGGATGGGACTTGGTCATGCAAGGCTCCGAAGCCTCAGGCGGGCGTCGGGTTTTATTGTGATCTCAGGGGGCAGCTCTAGGAGCCCTTTAAACGGAGGAGAAACATGAACTGATTTACATGTGTGTGTGTATGTGCATCTTCATTGCTTTTCCATTTAATCCCTAAATGGGTGATGGTTCATATGCCTCCTCATCCTGCAATAGGTAACTCGTGTTTTGATTTCTTATGTGTTCCTTTGGAGTTACTTTTTCCAAAAATTTTTTATTTTTTTATTTTATTAAAAAAATTTTTTTTAATGTTTATTTTTGAAAGAGAGAAAGACAGAGCGTGAGCATGGGAGGGGCAAAGAGAGGGAGACACAGAATCTGAAGCAGACTCCAGGCTCTGAGCTGTCAGCACAGAGCCTGACACGGGGCTCGAACCCACTAACCGTGAGATCATGACCTGAGCCGAAGCCGGACGCTTAACCGACTGAGCCACCCAGGCGCCCCTGGAGTTTCTTCCTGCGTACATAAGCAAATACAAACACACATGCTTGTTTTCCTGCTGTTTTTAACACAAGGTAGATACCATCACACTAGCTTTTCCACACAGTAATCAGTGTTATCTTAAAGACTTTTCCATATCATTGTGTACAGAACATCATTATTCTTTTTCCTATTACTGCATAATATTCTATGATTTGATGGATCACAATTTATGCGACCAGTCTCCTCATAACAGCAACGGTTTTCCTTTTTTTTTTTTCTGTGATAACCCACGCTTTCCATAAGTAATTCCATACAGATGTCATCTCCCATACACACAGGATTATTTGCCTAACCAACGCCCGGAAATGGAATTGTTGGATCAAAAAGGTATATGCATTTATGATTTTGATAAACTTTGCCAAATTGCCCTTCAGAAAGGTTGGGCCAGTTTATGCCCCACCAGGAATCATGGAGGTGCCCTATGGCCTCAAACGCTTATCAAGCTTCTGGAACTTTCCCAGTGTGCTAGATGGAGGATGGTGGCAGCAGGGCTGTTTTTCATGCTTAAGTGCCACTTGAGTTTCCTTCTTTATAAACTGTCTGTTTACACCCTTTGTTCATCTTTCTATTGGGCTGTTGTCCATTTTTCTTATCTGTCTCTAAGAGCCCTTCTGACACGAGGGGGAGAGTAACTCTTTGTGAAAAGAGCTGCGAGAATTTTCCGTGGTTTGTCATGCGTGTTTTAACTTTGTACAGGACGGGCTTTTTCTTTCTCTCTCTCTTTATTACTTTGTTTTTACCATAGGTTTTTTTCTTTTAATGCAGTCAAATGTATTAATCTTTTCCTTTATGGCTTCTGGACTTTAAATCATGGTTAGTTAGCACCCTTTCACATTGTCTTGTAATATTTATGGTTTCGTTCTTTACGTGTTTTACGATTCAGCCAAAAGTTGTCCCACCGTGTGCCTCATTCTGTAGCTTGCTGCTTTCTCACACTGATACACAGAGACGCTCTAGTGCATTCATTTTAACTGCTGCACTGTAGGCCAGCATGTGACTAGTGAAAGCATATATATGTTTTAAATATTTTTATTAATTTTGAGAGAAGGAGAGAGACCATGTGAGTGAGGGGAGGGGCAGAGAGAGAGAGGGAGAATTCCAAGCAGGCTCCGAGCTGCTAGCACAGAGCCTGACTCCGGACTCATAAACTCATAAACCATGAGATCATGACTTGAGCCGAGATGGTGAGTCATATGCTTAACCGACTGAGCCACCCAGGCGCCCCTGTAAAACTGTATTTTATTAACCTGTTCCCTAATAATGGAATTCTGTTTGACTGCAAATTTTGTACTCAGTGCCACAACAAACATCTGGTGTATACATCTCCTTATGCTTGCTTGCCAAAATTTCTTCGGAGCACATACCTAAAAGTAGACTTTCTGTCCATCTCTGGATGCAGAGCAGTGTCTGACTCTGGTTTTAAATGGCATCCCCCTGATTAATCTCTGGATGGAGCATCTTTTGTGGCCTATTCTTGCAGAAATGCCTTTTCGAATCCTTTAGTCCTTTTTTTCATTGGGGTAATGGTCTTTTCTTTCTTATTAATCTACAAGAGTTCCTTATAGACTCTGGATTGAATTCCTTTGTTATTTTGGTTGTATCTTCTCCTGGCTTGTCATTTGTTTTTCCCCTTTGTGAGGTCTTTTGCCATAGAGGAAATATTCAATATTGATGTACTCCTGTATATGAATCTTTTCCTTTATAGTTTGTGCCTTTTGTGCCTGGCTTAGGAAATCCCTTTCCCTCTGAAGTCATCAAGATATTCTTCTATGTGTTCCTTTAATCATGTTAGAATTTTCAAAGAAAAAAACATTTTTTTAAATAATCTAAAATGATGCCAAAGGAGATTGGGATGCTCTTCTGTTCACTGAAGTGGGATACGGGTTAAGGAAACTGAGAACAAAACTATAACCTCTGCCATCCCCTGGCCTCTCGCTCGGGGCCATGTTACATTGGCTGCCGTGTGGGATGATTGATTATGGCCGGACTCTAGGATGTTAAGACCCTAGACTCCGGTTTTTCCCTCCCTGTCTTTGATCAACACTCTTTATTCCTGCCTGTGACTCTGGGGCTTAGCGGTGGCCACAGATCCTTGCTCTGGCCCCCATTACACCGCTCCAAGTAAGGCTGCTGCTCCAGACCTCTCCTGGGACTCAGGATGTGCAGGGGAAGAAAGGGGGAGAAATCAAAACAGCTGGTTTTCTTTCCTGAGATCATGACAATGTCTGATTCTTCCAGACACCTGCCACAGCATCGTGTCCTTGGCTAATTGGCTTCCCCTGTTGCCGACGTGGGCGGCCTTTCCCCTAATCAGTGGTGATATTTGAAGCCTGGTCCATCTCTTGGGAGAGTCCCAGCTTTGGAATGTCAGTGTCCTTCCTGTTCAGGGGCCGGGCTGGACAGGGGCAGCAGGTGGTTTGGAGAATCCTCTGACCTTCCCACTCGAATTGCCTGTTAAGCATAAGAAAATGCACCCCATGGCCCACTAGATACAATGAAATGTAATCATGTGAGTTCAGAGGCTGCTGATTAGTTGATTTACCATTATATTTTGTAGACATTTTATTTTTGTTTTGTAGACATTTTAATTAAACATCAATTAATTTCATTCAAATCTTTCTTTTTTATATCCTGGAGTCAATATTGTTTTTTAGGTCTAATACATTTTTATGCGCACTTATGTACACCCAGAGTTTTCTACGTTTAGGACCATGGAATCTTTATAGACCATGGGAATCTCCCCAGGGGAATAAACACTTTCCTCCATGTAGAATTCTTGTTTGCAGAGCCCTCTCCAGAATCACTAACTTTGCAAAGCATATTGGAAAATCAAGGAAGATCTAAATAGCCTTATTCTCTCTATAGAATAACGGAATATTTGTGGTCTCCTCCTAGGCATAAAATCATAGAATATTTACAGAACATTCCCTGGATATGGAATTTTTGGGTGGTTGAATGTCTTCTTTTTCCTGTTCATAAAATTATGAACTGTCTTTGAGGAACACCCTCAGGTACACAGAATCATGGAATGTTTGCAAAGCCTCTTCTTGTGGCTTGAATCTTATATTACTTACAGGATACCTGCCTCTGGAAAATCATTGAGGGTTTGCCTCCTTGCTGATCATTCTGGAATGTCTATGGAACTTCCTTAACTGTATAGACTGAAGGAATGTTAGCCGAACCTCCTTCTTCTGTGTAGAATTTCGGGGTGTTGACTGAACACCCTACGGTATATGGTCAAGAATGTTACCAGGAACACTCCTCCCTCTAAGACTTGAGATGTTTACATCTCCACTACCTGTTGGAGGGAAGTAAGAGAAGCAATCACGACCAGATCACGGAGGGGTCTTATAGGTCAAATGAAGATTAGCCTTTTTCTTTCTTTTTTTAAAAAGTTAAAAAAAAATTTTTTTTTTTTGAGAGACAGACAGACTGTAAGGGAGGGAGGGGCAGAGAGAGAGGGAGACACAGAATCCGAAGCAGGCTCCAGGTGCTGTCAGCACAGAGCCTGACATGGGGCTCCAGCTCATGAGTGGTAAGATCATGACTTGAGCTGAAGTCAGATGCCCAACGGACTGAGCCACCCAGGTGTCCCAAGATTAGCCTTGTTTCTATTAGCTATGGGGAGCCACTAAAGTTTTTTGATAAGTCCAGTGACATGATAAAAATTATATTCTAAGAAGCTTAATAGAGTAAAGGAAGTAAACGGGATAAACTGAAAGGCAGTGGCTTAAAAATAATTTTTTAAAACAAGGCAAAAATTAAGGGACTGATTGATTTAAGAAATTAAGAAATTAAGGTACTAACTGCAATAATCTATAGCAAACACTTTGATAAAACAAAGACTCTTTCTCTAGAGCAGGGGTTAGCAAACTACAAGCCAGGGGCCAAATCTGGCCAACTGCCTGTCTTTGAAAGTAAAATTCAGTTGGAACTTAGTCACATTAGCTGTTTGTTGTACAGCAGCAGAATTAAGTGGTTGTGACGGAGAATAGAAGGCCTGTAAAACCAAAAACGTTTCCTATCTGGCTCTTTAGAAGTTTGCTTATCTCTGCTCTAGCGGGAGAAGAAAGACCCTGGAATTTTTCTTTAAATATTTGGATTTTGGGGGTATTTTAAAATTCATTCACAGCAGATTCAACAGAATTCATAAAGCTTCATTCATTCATTCATTCAACCAATATTTACCAAAGATCTACGTTATATCAGGCCCTGATTTAGGCAAAGATGGAAAAGAGGCAGCTCTTGCCCTCAAGGAAAGGTGTAACCTAGACATAACTGTCATATAATTTATAAGAAACTAGAGGGGCACGTGGGTGACTCAGTAGGTTGAGTGTCTGACTCTTGATTTGGGCTCAGGTCATGATCCTACGGTTGTGAGGTTGAGTCCTGAGTCAGACTCCGTGATCAGCATCAAGCCTGCTTGAGACTCTCTCTCTCTCTCTCTCTGTCTGTCTCTCCCTCTCTCTCATTTTTTCTCTCCCCCTCCCTGCTTCTGTCCCCTCTTTTTGCTCGTGGTCTTGAATTCTGTCTCTAAAGTAAAACAAAACAAAACAAAACAAAAAGCCACCTCTTTATTGCTTAAAAAACTTTTTTATGTTTCTATATTTTTGAAAGAGAGAGAGAGACAGAGTGTGAGCAGGGGAGGGCAGAGAGAGAGACGGAGACACAGAATCCAAAGCAGGGTCCAGGTTCTGAGCTGTCAGCACAGAGCCTGACGCAGGGCTCAAACCCCAAACCGTGAGATCATGACCTGAGCCGAAGTCAGATGCTTAAAGGACTGGGCCAGCCAGCCCCCCTAAAGATCCACCTTTAAAAAAAAAAAAGAAAAAGAAACCAGCTCTCTGACTTTGGTCAAGTTCCTTAATCTTTCTAGATTTCAGTTTCTCTGTTGATGAGGATGATTATACCTCCCTCAAGATGTTTTTTTATGGTTACTATGTATAAAGTGCTTAGAACGTGCCTGACACCAAGTAAGTACTATTTAAGTGCTTTTTAAATATGTGCCTACACTTGAACATACATCCCTGTGTACCTATGCACGTATGAAACAGTGCCCAGTGCCCTGCTAGAGTTGTCTACAGTTACTCTATGTAGGAGAGCTAAACACCTGTGATATGCATATGTTTCTGTGTTTATGTTATACTTCAAACCAAACAGAAAAACCTCAGCATGTACAAAATCGGGGTAAAATAATGGCCACCGGGCCTAAGTGGGTTCAGGACTCAAATGATATCATCAGGACTCAATTTTTCCTTATTGCTTACATCAGTCTCTTTCCATATGCCAGCTTCATTCCCAGGTTCCACATGCTGATAAAATGGCTGCCATTGCTCCAGCCTCACAACCCTTCATATTTAAATCTAGTATAAAAGACATAGTTGGCTTCTCCAAACGCACAAATTTAAGTTTCTGGGAGTCGAGTCTCATTGGCTCTGACCAGTCTGCCCAACTCCAAACCAATCACTATTACCAGAGGAATACAATGTCGTGACTGACCAGGCTGGTTCACATAACAAGTCTGAAGGTAAAAATGGAGTCAGCAACCCCAAAGAATCACATAGAATGAAAGCAAGAGGCAAAGGAAATTGGGGCTGTTGCAGAAGGTGAATGAACCTTAAGTGGCTCTAAAAGGTCAATAAGGGGCGCCTGGGTGGCTCAGTGGGTTAAGCCTCCCACTTCAGCTCAGGTCAGATCTCACATCTGTGGGTTCGAGCCCCGCATCAGTCTCTGTGCTGACAGCTAGCTCAGAGCCTGGAGCCTGCTTCTGGTTCTGTGTCTCCTTCTCTCTCTGCACCTCCCCCTCTCATGCTCTGTCTCTCTCTGTATCAAAAATAAATAAAACATTTAAAAATAAATAAATAAAAGGTCAACAAATGCCTGGTACCAAGACACCGTCATCATCATCATCATCATCATCGTCATCATCATCATCCTTTTCAGTCAGCATTTATAAAAATCCCTGGCACATAGTTTGGTACTTGATAAATATTGTTAAATGGGAACATTACTTCTCTCAGCTAATCCTCCCCGGGAGCGACCCTCTATGCCCTTGGCCTCCCTGTCCAGGATAGAAAGACCGTGGCAGAATTTTTAAAAGCGACGTAAACCAGTCTTTGGAAAGACATAGCCCTCTGCAGAGTCAGTGCTCTTAGAGGATGGTGGCTGACTCTTTTATACCAGTTCCTCATATCTTTCTCTCCATCAAGGAGTTTCGTGGCAGAGGGACAGAACCTTGGAAAAGTCTGATCCTTGCAGCTGTGGGGGAGGGAGGAAGTCACGGGAACCCTCATTCACTGCAGCCGGGAGTATAAATTGGTACCCGCATTTTGTAAAACAATTCAGAAGTACTTAAGCAGATGTGCAAACCCTATTGCTCAGCGAATCCACTCGTGTTTGTATGTGCTCTGGAGAAACTCCTGCTCATATGCATAGGATTGCGTGACAGTTACTATTGCTGTACAAGAAACCCCTCCGAACTTGGTGTTTAAACAACAACTATTCTCGTAGCCCATGGACCTGGGCAGGGCACACTGGGAACAGCACACTGGGGCTTCGGCTGAGAAGACTGGAAGGTCACAGGTGGGGGCTGGAAGATCTTAAGGTTGGTTCTCTCTCACGTCCGGTGATTGACGTCAGCCTTTGGCTGGGATCTCCACCTGGGCCGTCGACTAGAGCACCTCTATGTGGCCGCCCCATGTGGCTTCTTCACGGCACGGTGGCTAACGGTTCCAAAGATGTGTGTCCCTCCCAACAAGTCAGAAGCTGTGTAGTGTCACTTTCCATGTGTTTTTGTTGGCTGTAAATGATTCACAATCCCACCCAGCTTCAAAGGAAGGGGGGGATGAAGAAAGTTCTGGAAGAGCACGAGGACAGGAAACATTCTTGAGACCATCTTTGGAAAATACGTTCTGCTACGGATGTTCATTGCACCACAGTGTCTATTGGGCCATCATCCCTTTTCCAAATCCCTTGGGGCCAGATGTGTTTTAAAATTTTGAAAATCACAGAATTTTTGAAAGATAATATGATATACACACGGAATATTTGTAGAACGCCCCTTGAGAGGGAAGGGTTACTCTGTCAAGAAAAATCTACCGATTTCCTCAGTGGAACATGTGGATGTTCACAGTGAGATGAAGATCATAGACAGCTCTCTGCGTCTGAGGTCAAGTTTTGCCACGAAAGATGTTCGGGTCAGGTCAGGTCTTGATGCCAAATAGATTATGAAAAAGCTTTTAGGTTTTAGGTTTCTTGGATTTTGAATTTTAGCTAAGAATCTATGGACCAGTAGTAGCAAAAAAGAGGGAACGGCCTAAATAGACTTCATCAGGAGAAAGGACTTAAAAACTGTGGCCTCATTCTATGGTGAAATGCTACCCGGCCGTGAAAATGAAGAAACTCGGGCTACATGCGTCACTGTGGACATGTCTTATAAAAATAATGTTGAGGAAAGCATGTTGCAGAAAGTGTACTCGTGATCAAGTTAGGACAAGCCAGGGGGTGCGGTAGTAGCAAACAGCCCCTGTATCGGCAGAGCCTTAAAACGGCGTTTTCTTTCTTTTATTTTTTAATGTGTATTTATTTTTGAGAGAGAGAGAGAGAGAAAGCGAGCAGGGGACGCGCAGAGAGAGAGGGCGACACAGAATCCAAAGGTTCCAGGCTCTGAGCTGTCAGCACAGAGCCCAGCGCGGGGCTTGAACTCCAGAACCACAAGATCATAACCTGAGCCGAAGTCAGATGCTTAACTGACTGAGCCCCCCTGGCACCCCTTACTTCTTGATCGTGACGGGGTGAGGGGAGTTTCCTCCTCACTCTGGAACTCAGCTGGTGAGGCATCAGCTCAGCAGAACACTGATAATTATTATGGCAGAGGACAAAGACTGGCCAAGGACGCCGGCTCAGAAGGCTGCTGGCAGGAAGTGATACTGTCACTTCTGCTGGGAGCCTCAGTTTCTCTGACAGGGGCTGATTAACTACTGTTTGGTTGTAGGTTACCTGGGTGGCGCCCTAGTCAATGCTCAGTCAGCAGGCATTGCTGGCGCCGGAAGGACTCAGTGTCAAGGCGCCTCGAACATGGAGAGCAGTTACGCACATGTCAACGCTCTATCTGCTCTTGCCTCCGGGAGTTTGACCTGAGAGAGTTTGAACTGTATGATGTTGCCACACTACTGCTGATGATTGTCCATGGATTGTGCAATGTCTGCCTCAGGGCAGGTTCCTGGAATCTTTTCCAGGAAAGTCTGAGGGGGTAGGAGGGGCATGGTATCACTTGTGACCTTTTACTTTAGGCTGTGGATCCTTTTCTTTATATGTTTGATTTGGACAAGCCTGTTAATTAGACGTTGACGAGCGGATGTGAGGCCCAACTTGTGCTCTCTGGGACTTCTCCAGGGGCCTCCCTTTCTTTTGGTTACTCCCCTCCTCCAAAACCTTCAAGGGCTCCCTATGGCCCACAGGAAACGGTGTGAGAATAGCAACCGTGATTGAGTACTGCTACATGCCAGACACTGTCAAATCTTCCCCGAAACCCGTGGAAGAAGGAACCAGATGAGGAAATGGAGGTTCAAAGAGGTGAAAAGACTTGCCCAGATCACAGGGAGAGAAAGGGAAGAGGCAGGCATGGCTGGCCTCCAGGTCTTTTTGATTCAGGGGGCCCCGCTGAGTCACGGGGTCCAGCCACCTCCAGCCTCACCCCTACTCTCTTCCTTGTCCTTGGACCGAGCGACTGCTCCAACCAGGCAGGAAGCCAGCCTGTCTCAGCTCACTCTCAAAGACCATCTAGAGGGGCACCTTCACCTTTCCTCCAACAATTATTGAGCACCTGCTGGATGCCCGGCACTGTGCTAGATGCAAGGATAGAGCAGAAAATGAAACAAAATCTCTGACATCATGGAGCTTATGTTCTGATAGGGGAGACAGAAAACGAACAAATACACACACAGGTGTGTAATATAATGTTGGGAATGAAAAGTCGTATGAAGACAAACGGAGCTTGGTAAGGGGAGAGAGAGTTCTGGGGTGGGGAGAAAGATATTTTAGAGGAAAGGTCTCTTAGAAGAGGTGACATTTGAGGAGAGACCAGGATGCAGTGAACTTATTTGAGGGGCTAAAAGGAAATGAATAATGAATGAATGCGTATTTGAGTGAGTTGGAAGCCTAACTTAGAGATGAAAAGGTTGACACACACACACACACACACACACACCAGGGGTGCCTGGGTGGCTCTGTCCATTAAGCTTCAGAATCTTGATTTCCTGATTTTGGTTCAGGCCATGATCTCACAGTTTGTGAGCGCAAGCCCTGCACCTGGCTCAGCGCCAACAGCATGGAGCCTGCTTGGGATTCTCTGTCTCCCTCTCTCTCTGCTCTTCCCCCACTCTCTCTCTTTCTCTCTCTCAAAATAAATACATAAGCTTAAAAAAGTGTGAAGCTCCAAAAAAAATCAAAGAAAGTTTTTAAAAAAAACAATCTTTTTCAATACCTTTTATTTCCGACGGAGCAGGGGAAGCGGTGGGTCCCCAGCGGCTGGTCCAGGGGTAGCAATCGTCCCTGCCGCTTCCACAGCGGGACAGCTGCATCCCTTGTCCACCCAGGCGAGGCTGGAAGTGGATGGGAAGGGAGTCCAGCTGCAGAGGACGTTTGGTTTGAGTAGGCTGGATCCCCACCACCCGCTTCCTAACTGAAGCCCATTTTGGGCCATCCAAGCGGGACCCTCATTTTCCCTGCCTCAGGGTGGCCGGAGAGAACAAGGCCGCCTGCTCGCAGGGACAGAGGCAGCCATCCCCTTGGCTTCCAGAGCGCTCAGCCTCCTGCTTTTCCATCTGCTTTGACAATTGCACCGCCTTGGCTGTAAGCTTTCCCTCTTCCTGGGACCAGCGGCCTGCAGGTGCCATCGAGGTGTGGATTTCCTCTGCATTCTTTTTTTTTTTTTTTAATGTTTTATTTATTTTCGATACAGAGAGAGACAGAGCATGAGAGGCAGAGGGTCAGAGAGAGAAGGAGACACAGAACTGGAAGCAGGCTCCAGGCTCTGAGCCAGCCGCCAGCACAGAGCCTGACGCGGGGCTCGAACCCACGAAGGCGAGATCTGACCCGAGCCGAAGCCGGAGGCTTAACCGACTGAGCCACCCAGGCGCCCCTCCTCTGCATTCTTCAGAGCTTTAAGCATCTTTCCATATGCTTCTTGGCTATTTAGATACCTTCCTTTATGAAATGCCTGTTCAAGTCCCCCCCCCCCCCCGCCCACCTATTTGGTTGTCAGTCTTGTTTTTATAAACCTGTGGGTTTTAAAAAAATTATGGGGGCGCCTGGGTGGCTCAGTCTGTTCAGTGTCTGACTTGCGTTCAGGTAGTGATCTCGCGGTTTGTGAGTTCGAGCTCCGCGTCAGGCTCTGTGCTGACAGCTCAGAGCCCGATGCCTGCTTCAGATTCTGTGTCTCCCTCTCAGTCCCTCCTCCACTCACCCCTGTCTGTGTCTGTCTCTCTCTCTTGAAAAATAAATAAACATTAAAAAAAGTTTAATTCTATATATGAGTTCTTTATAACCTACGTGTTTCTATCCTTTTACTGTGCTGCCTGTCATTTCTCTTATTGGTGTCTTTTGATGAAGAGAAATTTTTATTTTAACTGCAGCCTAGTTTATCACAATTTTCCCTTTTGGTTGGTGTTTGTGTCCTCTGACACATCTCCACCTACCTCAAGGACACGGAGATATTCTTTGTTTTCATCTAGAAGCTTTTTTTTGGTGATCGTCACATTTAGATTTACAATCCATCTTGAATTGATTTTGTGGATAGTGTGAGGTAGGAGTGAAGAGTCTCTTTTTTCCCCACATGGAAATCCAACAGATCCAGCACTTGTTCAGCTAAACAAAAGGTTGCATGGTAATATCTGGTGTTTCCGGTACCATCTTCTCAACTTCCCTATAGGCTTAAAATGTTTTAAATAAAATTTGGGGAGAAATGATGAAAATAAGGTACGGAGACCTTTGTAGGTAAATAAATACTATGGAAATAATTCCAAATGTGATCTGTAAGTCTTGATTTGATACTGTTGAAAAAAAAACAGGTACAAAAGACATTCTTTAAACAATTGGGGAAATTTGGGAATGTACTGGCTATTAAAGCATATTACAGTATGATTGTTCTTTTTTTAGTTTTTAAAGTTTATTTATTTTGAGAGAGAGCTTGAGAGCACAAGCAGGTTGGGGCAGAGAACAAGGGGAGAGAGAGAATCCCAAGCAGGCTCCGCACTGTCAGCCCACAGCCCAGAGCCCGATGTGGGCTCAAACCCTCGAACTGCGAGGTCATGACCTGAGCCAAAGGCAGATGCCCAACCAACTGAGCCACCCAGGCACCTGATTGTTCATTTTATTTTTTACTTTTTCTCTTTTTTATTTTTCTTTTTATTAAAAACATTTATTAATGTTTATTTTTGAGACACAGAGAGAGAGAGAGAGAGAGCGTGAGCACGGGAGAGGCAGAGAGAGAGGCAGACCAGAATCCAAAGCAGGCTCCAGGCTCTGAGCTGATGTGGGGCTCGAACTCACAAAGCCCAAGATCATGACCTGAGCTGAAGTCGGACGCTTAACTGACTGAGCCCCCAGGTGCCCCTGATTGTTCGTTTTCTTAGGTGTGATACGACTGTTGTGGTTATGTAGGGAATGTACTTTTTCTTAGGATTTCTGCTGAAATATTGAGGCGTGAAGTACCACACCAGTAAGGCAACAACTTACTTTTAAAAACCTTCGGGGGGGAGAAACTCTGTACTTAATATAGAAAGATAAATGTGGGAAACTGATAACAGTTGTTGAATCCAGGTGGAGAGTAAACAGGTGCTCCTTGTTCTATTCTTTTAACTTTTCTGTATGTTTGAAAGTATTTATTATAGACGTGGCGGGGGCAGGGGCCATAGTGTGGGCTAAACAAAAAGTAGTTACAGGTCAGATTATTCCAGCTAGTTTGAGATTTCTGGTCTAGGGCCTCAACTCCACTATCTCACTTACTCTGAATCATGTCCCTGAGATAGGCAACACTGGGTCCAATTTATGGGCAGTGAAGAGAATCTGAGGGGTAAATGACTTGCTTAAGGTCACACAGCTAGCTGAGACCAAGCTAAGATTTGAACCCAAATCTGAGTCAAAATTCTCTGCCAAGAAAAGCAGAGAAATTTTGTTTAAGCTTCTTCTGCTCCATCTCACTTCCCGGGGGTGTTGGTCAGGTGAGAGCTCTACCGCTGTAAAAAGCATAAATCACTTTAGGAATAGAAAGCGGGATTACTGTTGGCTCTCAAAGAATCCCTGCAAAGTCCTCTCTCCCCCTACTGCTTCTGGCATTTCAAGACAGCCTCACGGTTCCCTGTGAGCTGTATTTACGCCGGGAACACTTTCCTCCTTAATTCACCTGGAAGACTCCAGAAGCTGGGGCTGGTTCTTCTGGCCTGGGGCTGATCTTAAAGCATTGTTTTGGTTTTGGTCACACACCCAGGGAGGGGGAAAGCAGTTTGCAGGATGAGAATGAGGAGCCAGATGGAATGCTGAGGTAAGTTACCACCTAGTGGTCACAGGTCTGCCTCTGGAGACAGGTCAGTTTTGATTTGAGCCCTTATTGCAAGGCTTGGGTGAATTGCTCCCCTGAAGAGCCCAGGTTTCCTCATTTGTGTCATAGGAATAGTAAGAGCACACATTTCAGGGCCGCCGGGGGAGTTTAACAAGATAAGTAAAGCCCAGCGTCTCTCAGCACAAGTCCTCACATTGATAATTGTTATCATTACACTCCTTATGATTCTGTGGGATGTGGACCCTGCCTAGAGATCTAACCTTTATCCGTCCTGGGTTTGGATAACCTGGGGACAGAGGAGGCTTTTTAACCTCAGGGCCTTTGTGCCTGCTGTTCACCCTTTTATGTCTCATCCCATGTCACCTGCTCAACAAGGCCTTCCTTAACCACACTAGCCTGCCTCCAATACATTCTCCTGTTTCATTGTGTTCATATCATCTATCAGTACCCGATACTATGAACTGATTTGTCTTTCTCTCCTTGCTTTTAAGCGTGAGTTCATGAAGACAGATTTTGTCTGTTTTGTTCTCTGTAGCATCCCTAACACCAAGAATGATGTCTGATCTATGTCAGGCTTTTAATAAATGGTGAATTGAATGAATGAATGAACGAATGAATGAGTGAAGGTGTATGCCGAGCCCCTATGCCCATAATCCCCGCTCCACTGTCGCAGTGGGCGATCAGCCCCGTCAGACATTGCAGACGGCCCCTTGGCTCCCGGGCTGGGGGCGCCGTTGCGCGGAGCCCACCGGCACTTGAGCGACGCTCCCCGAAAGCCTGGGCGGTGGCCGCGCCAGGAGAGGGGCTGTCGCCATTTAGCGACGTTCCCTGCGGGCCGCCGCTCCGCCCCGGGAGCCGTACCGGGGGGTCGGCGGCGAGCGCTAGAGCGCGGGTCTTTTGCGACGGTGCCCGGCGGCGCTGGCCCCGCCCCCGGCCCGCCCCCGCGGCCCGCCCCGCCCCGTCTCCGCCGCTGTGCTCGCTCCGGGCCGCTCAGGCCCCCGCCCGCTCTATGTGGCCCGGCCCGCGGCGGCCGGCGGCTGGGAGCGGCGAGGCGGCGGCGGCGGTGGCGAGCGGCGGCCCGCGAGGCCCGGGAGGTGGTGGCCGAGGCCCAGGCAGCGGCGGCAGCCCGGGAGGCGGCGGACGGGGAGCGGCGGGAGCAGGCTCGGCTGCAGAATGCGCGTCCGCCGGGGGCTGCTGCGGCTGCCGCGCCGCTCGCTGCTCGCCGCACTCTTCTTCTTCTCGCTGTCGTCCTCGCTGCTCTACTTCGTCTATGTGGCGCCCGGCATAGGTAGGAAGGGAGCCGAGGGTCCTGGGGGGAGGTGCCGCTCCGGCCTCGGGGAGGGGGGGCATCTCGGGATCCCCTCGCCCCACCCTGACAGCACGCCGACCCTTGGAAGACCCTGGCCGGAGGCCGCCCCGAGCCTGGCCTCGGAAGGTGGCGGGGGACCCCGGCCAGACCCTCGGGAGACCCCACGCCTGGCCCTCGGAGGACGCCAGGACCTTCCCGCCCCCTGCGCCCCGACGGGCCCCGGAGCCCACTGCCCCAGCCGGCCCCGCGCGTACCTTGGGCCCTCCTAACCCCATCCCCTGGCGAACCCAACCATATCTTCTCCCCCACCCCCCGGAACGGGGCGCCCCCTTTCCCGCCCTTGCCTCCCTCGAGCCCCCCTTCCCGCCGCTCGGCTCGAGAACTCCGGCTCCTCCTCCCCCGGGGTCTCCCGAGGCCCCGGTTCCCGGCATTCCGCGGACCCCGAACCGTTTCGGCCCGCCCGCCCCCCTCGCCGAGCCTCGGTGCTGGGGTCTCGAGGCGCCCCACCTTCCCGGTTCCCATCCATCCTTCCCCTCTCTCCTCCCGGGTGAGTCCACCGTTTCCTGCTCCTTCTCCCTCCCTTTCTTCCCTCCACTTTCCTGTTATTTCCACCTCCAGGTCCTCCTCCCCAGCACACACATTCTCCTCCTCCAAGTGGCCCCTTTCCTCTCCGGGTGGCACCCCCCCCCCATGGCGGTCCACCACCCCCCATTCAATGTGTTAACCCCTGAGAGTCCCACGCCGCCTCCTCT
>PJEM01017632.1:0-21401 GCA_004023845.1 Helogale parvula
GGAAAGAGAGCGGGGATGAGTAAGGGACACAGATCAAGGGAGACTACTGAATACTGGAGACGAACCATGGACTGAAGGGGGAGGGTGGGAGGGGGGTGATGGTCATGGTGGGGGGCACTTGAGGGGAGAAGCACTGGGTGTTATATGGAAACTAATTTGACAATAAACTATTTAAAAAAAAAAAAAAAAAAAAAAAGAAGAAGTGTTCTTTAAAACAAATAGTTCCTTCAAGTTCCATGAAGAACATTTACTCTCATCTTAACTTTGAGCTATGATGGGCAATGGAAGAGTTACTTAAGCTCTCCTTCCATCTTCGGTGGGCTCCACACTAAGTATAACTTCATATTGTACATATTATGAAACACTCCTTCGATCTAAAGGAGAAACTGACAACATTATTCATTTCTCTTAACTTTTTTTTTTAATTAGCCAGCTTGACTGATTTTATAACACAATCAGAAACAGAGAAAAGTTCCCTTCCCAAAGACAGTGTAGCTAGGAATGTGTTTATTTCTTGTTTGAATAACACTGCAATTAGCACAGACCAGGTACTGACTATAATTGGATCTATGGGACATTATCCCCAGAGTTTCAGAATTTTAATACTGCACAAATAGATTTCTAACTTTAATTTGCTACCTGAATTGGAAACTTCTCACAAGAAACAAAAAGCTTAAATTGCCTTACAGTGCCAATACTTGGTCCTTTGGAAGATGTTTCTGGAGCACAGATGCCAGGGCAACTCCGGCTAAAGGAAAGAAATCTCTACATATGTCTATCATCCTGACAATATCTGCCATCATCTTCCTGGGTTTGAAATGGAAACTGTGGAATTGTGTTGAAATTTTCAAGGAATTTTGTTAATTAATCTATGACTGCATAAATTTATAACTTTTTTTTAACTCATTGAATCTCCCAAATTATTTTAGACAGAATTCTAGGAGAGACAACAGATAATATGATGAGTTTGGAGAGCAGAACAGTTCCTCAGTAAGAAGACTGTTACCAAACTAGGGTAAGAAAATCATTCCAATGGTTCAGGTAAATGAATGACTTAGCTATAGATCAATTATAAATGTGATTTCAGACAAAGAAAAATGCATGAGATTATTTCTTTCATCTCTCATAATGTTTATGAAATAAACCTCCCCCTTCCTAACATTGCCAAAAAATCTTATATCAAAAATAACAGCTTGAAGATTTATCCGTTGACTTTCTGCTTGAAATTGTCCTAATCAATGACAAATTCCTTCAAACATATATTACTAATACTATCACCAAGCTAGAGAAGCATTTGACTACATAGACTACAAGTCTATAGCATAGACTACAAGTTCACATGAAGAAAAATCACTAGAGAATATGAAGGGAGGAGTTCTTATGTTTTATATATAATATATGATGTTAATCCTTCTATTTATACATACAAATGAATATGACATAATAAAATGTTCTGGACAAATTTGACATCTGTAACATTTTTTTTCTTCCTGGGATTTTCTCACTACCCCAAAGTTGAGGTCATCATATTTGTGCTGTGCTTGCTGATGTACCTGATCACCCTGCTGGGTAATATCATCTTGATCTCCATCACTGTCCTGGATTCCCACCTACACAAACCCATGTACTTCTTCCTCAGCAACCTGTCCTTTTTAGACATCTGGTACACCTCCTCTGCTTTCACTCCAATGTTGACAAACTTTGTTTCAGGGAAACACACCATCTCATTCTTAGGATGTGCTGTTCAGATGTACTTCTCTTTGGCCATGGGTGCCACTGAGTGTGTGCTCTTGTCCTTGATGGCCTATGACCGGTATGTGGCCATCTGCAACCCCCTGAGATACCCCATCATCATGAATAAGAGGGTTTGTGTGCAGATTGCAGCTGGCTCCTGGATGACAGGCTGCCTCGCCGCCCTGGTGGAAACAGTATTCGTGCTGCAGCTCTCTCTGTGTGGTAATAACACAATCAATCATTTCGCTTGTGAAATTCTGGCTGTCTTGAAACTGGTTTGTATGGACACCTCCATGGTGGAATTACTCATGCTGGTGATCACCACACTTATCCTTCCCATGCCAATGCTTCTAATATGTATATCTTATGCATGCATTCTCTCCAGCATCCTAAGAATTAGCTCAGTGGATGGTCGAAGTAAAGCCTTTTCAACATGCGCAGCCCACCTGACTGTGGTGGTTTTGTTCTACGGGACAGCTCTCTCCATGTACCTGAAGCCCTCGGCTGTAGATTCACAGGAAATAGATAAGTTTATAGCTTTGGTATATGGCGGATTAACCCCCATGGTGAATCCTATCATCTATAGTCTACGGAACAAAGAGGTGAAAGCAGCTGTGAAAAAGTTGTTGATTAGAAATCCTTTTGGTACTGTGTTTAATTTCTGTACTCAATAATATCAGAGCAAGCACAATCATCTGAATAATCTCCAACATTATCCAGAAAGTTGCAAAATAGTTGCTATAAACCAAGTCCTGGAAAATACTGATTTTTGATAGTTCAACATTTTAAGTTCAATATCTTGATTTATCTTGTAAATAAAACTGCTGATATTAATGAATCATTTTTGGAAACATAATTCATTTATTGAGTATTAATATAACATTAAAATTAGGTTAATTTCTTATTTCCTGTTTGACTTGCTATACACCTAAGAGTCACCTCTAGCATCACCATGGCAACTAATACCCCAAGAGTGTAAATTTTAAAAATAATTTCTCCTCATATGATTTGCAATTATATCTGAATTTATGAAGAAATAGGTATTTTCACATAAGAGTCGATATAATTTAAGGTATAAATATGTCATAATTCTTAAAACCAAGACTATTAATTTAGGAGTTTTCCTAGTCTCTAAATGTTAAAATGTAAAAAATATGGTTTCAGATTTGATGAACTATAACATGAATGATTTTATTTGGGATATGTATCAGGGGGATGAATAAATATCTATGTATGTGCAAAGATATCATGACAAGGGTTTACACAATTATAATCCTGAATATGAAGTGGAGTAAAGAAATATCTTTGGGACATCTTGAAATATTTATGGTAATAGGTCAAAATACTCTCATTAAACTTTGAATGCCTCAGTGAATTCATCAACACATACACACACCATGCTACTATTCTTAGACATGGTTGACTGACCTATTAAAGGTGAGAAAGAAAAGATGTGTATCCTGTAGAGATTACATTGGAAAATAAATTATTTATGAATGTACACACATATCCTGGATATATTTAATATATGTGAGCTAAATTACATAAATTATAACTTTATTAATATTGCATATTGTAGAGTTTTTGTATTTTCCACCTTCCCTGGAACTGGAGAATAATGAAGCCAATGTGTACACATATCTTCCTTTCCTCTTTATCAGAGAGGTATTCTTGGACATACTTTGGTGGTCACTTTTTTATATGGATCAAGTGACTCTTGCTAGCATAGATACCATCTCCTTGAGTTTTAGATTTAGAGAAGGTGGAACAATTATAGATAATTATTGCATAAGGTCTCAGCCAGAACAAGTCAGAGCTTGCAAGGAATTATTCAGTTGAGGGTGAATGGATTGATGATGGGAACTTACAGGTAAAAAAAAAAAAATTCAATGAGCAGGTGTTCTTTATCCAAGTACTTTTAGTATACACAAGAAAACCATTTTCTTTCTCATATAATAGATGCCCAACTCTATTAATTAATAATCTCTCCAAAAGTAGGAACTGGGAATTTGTATCACAACGTAGTTATTCTGATTTGCATCCTTACTTAAACATTTTACTACCAGACAACAATGACTACAGTGTGATGCTGTTATTTGGTCGAAGATGAGGAAGGAATGTTAACCCTATTACCCACCCAATCTCTATAATCATTTACAACAGTGATTTCAGGTAATCACAAACACTGAGCCTATACATATTCATCTTACTTGTTTATATGAATGAAGAGAAAATCTGTACATAAGGTGTTAAAATTAAAGTCTTATGCCTCATCAGTTCTAGTGGGCATATAATACCTTCTTCAAAAAATTTGTCTATCATTATATTTGAGGGATGTGGATGAGCTAATTATTGTTTGTGAAATAAGCCAATCTGCTGTCTATGCAAAATCCAATAAATGGCTTTATCCCATCTACTTGGGTCAATCACCATAAGCCTAGAGAGGGTCTTGAGATTTCAGGTGATTTTGCAAGATTCATCCTATAACTAGGCCCAGTATTGAGTAAACCTCTGCATGGTTCAAGTATGTTTTGTTTGTTGTCTTCCAAAAATGGAATTATATATGTAATCCTGGATTGTATTTTGATTACTTTTTCATTATTCTATGTTACATGATGAGCAGTCCCCACTATTACTATATTCTTCATCAAGAAGGGAAACAGTTCATTAGAATGAAGCTTACAAAACTGCACTGTATTCCAGTCCCACTTCTCTGAGGTAACATGCAGTTCATGCTTTGAGATATTCATAATCAGTGTCCTTGGATTTCACTAAAGATTTCACTCACACACGTGATTAATTTCAACAGGTGCATAACTTCGACTCTTTGTGGAAAACTTACTATATTAACTTCCAGAGAATAACCTAGAGTCTAAGGTCTATAGGAACATCTCACTGCAACCCACTCCTATGTACCATTTTAAAATATATTTATGTGAGCTCAGAGGAAACACTTGCCTTTTGCAGTCACCCAGTAAATGGGAACTTACCCATGCCAGTAGATTCCTAAATGTCTGTCTGATCAAAGCTTTTTTTTTTTTCTTTTCTTTTTCAGGTTAATAGGATTTTACATGATTTCTAATGTGGTCTTTTATTTTTCATTTCAGTAATTTCCCACAACCAAAGAGCATACTCTTGTTTTAAGTTATCCTGAAGCTTTACTTAACTATTCTAAAAATCAAGATCATCTGGAAGGCTTGCCTAAAATACCATGTCCATGCTCAACCTAGATCCACCAAGTCAGAATTTCAAAGGGAAAGATCTGTTAATCTGCATGTTTTTATAAGACCTGGTAATTCTTCTCATGTGAGAATTATAAGAATTCTGACTCACAGCATTAAATGGAAAAGACTGAATCATATTACTTAATGTTTTTAGATCCAGAAGTGGAGAGAGATATGTTACGCACCAAGGACATAAGAATATCCCATATGTGAATTGATCAGAATTTAGGGAAAATATGTGTTGTCTGCTACAGCTTCATTATAAAGTGCCAGGGAAGAATCCATTTAATGATGTGAAAAATTTGAGCACAAAACCTTTGGGACTCTGTTCAGAGAAGAATTGTTTAAACGCAAGGCTTTGTTCTGTTTTGTTTGCTACAGCTTTCGTTTGTATACAGAAAAAAGTAAAATACAAACTCACCAATTTAATTTGAAACATATATAATAAATATACTAGAGAAATAAAATATTTTAAAGGCTATTTAAATATGCTTATTCCTTTTTAAGCAATGTTATCACTTTAGCAAGACCTCTTATCATTAATGAGCAATCACAGCAGAATGAGCCTAGAAACTAGTCAGAAATGCTGAGTTTGAGATCTTAATTTGGCATCCACAGCTCTCTCCTTTAAGAGGTGACTCATGTTCATATACCACAGTATTAATATTAAGAGTTTTCTTTAAAAATTATCTACATATTGTCTTAAGATCAGTCTGTGGGGGGTAATTTTAGAATCAAGAAGACCTTGTAAAACTATTGTAGTAATTTTAGCCCAGGCCAGAGTGATAGTTATGGAGAAGGTGAAGCAATAGTTAAATTCTGGATACATTGAGACAGCAGGGCCGACAGGATTTCCCAGAGGATTGGATATGGGCTACAGAGGAAGAAAAGCATCAAAGGTGACTTCAAGGTTTTCAGACTGAAAGGTGGAAAGGATAGAGCTTTAACTCATTGAAAGAAGAAAGGCTATAGTTGGAGTGGATCTGTGGGAGAATACCAAGTAGTCATTGTAGATACTGGGTTCAAGATATCTATTAAAAATGACAACAATGCTGAAGAATATATAAGTCTTGCTTTTAGAGCAGAAGTCTGGGATAGGGACATCAATGTGGAAGTCATCAGCATATGAATGGTATTTAAAATCTAGAGATGGGATAAGATCACCAAGATAGTGGGTGTGGATAAGAGGCTGAGCCTTAGGGCATCATATCATCAATAGTGAGTATTGAAGATCTTAATCTGTCATCATGTGGGGATGACAGATGATAGTGTGGCCTCTCCATTCTCTATGTGTAATTATAGATCTGGTCACATAATTGTCCACCTTGTCCACAGAGTTGCCATTCTGTATCTAATTATCATTTTAGTAGCTATATAATTATTCATATGAACTTAAAATATATATCCTAGTCATTCCTTTACTCAAGATTTTTTCTGATCAGTGCCTATTATCATTAATGTGGAAATAAATACCTTCTTATGTTTGTTTTTCCTTTCTTTTTGATTATATCTTAAAATAAGTTCCCAGGAGTGTCTTTACTTCATCAAAGACAATGAACGATTTTTTGGCTTTCAATAGAAAAGTTTTATAGTTCTTGATATAGATCTCCAAATTACTTTCTAAAGGGGTTATACCAATTTATTTTACATGCTCCAGCCCTATGAAGATAGGTAATATAACTAAATGAAAATGCAACACTAATTCAACCAAAATAAAATTGCCTAAAACTACTTTTTCACAATATATTCTATCTACAACGATTTGGGGTTTTGTTTCACTTCTCCCATTTAATATGTGTCTTCATTTTTCTTATTAAATGATATCTTGTATACAGGTATTAGTGGGCATTCAGATGGAGTGAATTTGTGAGGAATTTCAGAAAAATTGGGCCAACCTTCAAAACTTTAAGATATGTATATATATGACATAGAATAGTAGCTAGAGCTATAGTGAATCAAATGTCTGGATTTAAAAGTCAACCTTTCGCTACTTCACAGAATTGTGTGTTGGTATCTATCCATACGGAGTATTTCAGCAGTAATATTTTGAGAAGCTGAGGCCTTGGAAGTAGAATAATTCTGGTTAATGATGAAATATGAGAATTGACTATGAAAGTCAATTTCGAATATGGAGTCAAAGAGAAGGTCACATTAGAGTTGATAAGATTAAGTCCTAGAAACCAGATGACAACAAAGGAAGATTTTCCCTCTAGATCCAAAACAAGGTATTGCTTAGCACTCCAGGATTGGATATCTGTACTACCCTATTTTAGAAATTAAAAAATTATCTCTTGTGGATTGTTTTTTGTTTTTTAGCTCATCTTTTTTATTGTTAACTTAAAATTCTAAAATCCTACAAAGAAAAACTTCCCTTTAACCTTAGTGAAAACAATTTTATGAGCCCTGTAAACCTAATGTCTGATCTTGTCTCCATCTCTTAATTTACCGGTAAGAGGCTCAAGAAGAGATTGTGACAAACTTCCTGAAAATGTGAAAAATTCATTCTACATGTTTGTTTTCAAACTTTACACTACTAATTTACTTTCATCTCAATTTTTAAATATATGTTTATCCCATTATATAGTCTGCATGTATGTTAGGTATAATTTCTTTCGTGCATGACGTATTTGAATAAATTTTAAAATAATATTAAAAGTACTATCAGTCTCTCTTTTGTTAGTGCTATTTTTATTGCTAAGGAGAGGTTGCACTCAAGTGGGCCCATAGGTGGCCCAGGGTAGATGGTCAACTGTCCATGAGATAACAGCTTTTCTAGACAATATCTAAAGTAGGATCTTCATTCTGAGTGGGAAGTCAAGGATGAAACTTTCAGGCTGGCTGAAAGCAGAGGTAATCCTGAAGGAAGAGCACATGCATGTCCACCGGTGTAGACAATGTCTACATCTTCTAAAATGGTCTTTTTGGGCCTTCCATAATTTCCCTATTTAGCCTATCACAAAGGAGAATAGGCACAAAAATTAGTACATGTGAGTCTAATCATTGGAATTTATGTAGACAGTTCTACTCTTGTAATATCTCTGTAATTGATGCGCAAAATTAGTCCCTACTAAGTAAATGTTTTGGGGTACAAACTATGCAAGACTATCATAAGCTGGTTTCCCAGCAAACAGAGTCTGAGATGGAGATTTGCCACTGGAGGTTTACCAGGGGCAGAAACGTGAGAGACGAGGACTGTGCAGGAGGAAATTAACTGCAACCCAGGATCATCAGATGCCTCAGTCAATGACACAGGGATCTCTAAAACTAAGATGGTCCTTTAGAGAAATCCCAAATTGAGACTAAGGTCTAGGGCTTTTGTACACCTGCATGGGCTGGTCATTGGATAAAGTCTGCCCCTAGGAAAGAGTAAAAACCATGGACAAGACAGCTCTCTTTAGCTGAAAGAAATCCCCAAAGAAGGGTACAGCTGCCAAAAATTCCAGCAGGGCTGTACACCAAAAAGAGAACTACCATAGTGAAGATGAACACTTTAATTTGGTTCATGATGGGATGGGAAAAGGTAGAAAGGAGAGAGAAAAGATGAAATCAGAAGAAAGATCTTACAATGGTAAGCTCAATATCTATAAGTAAATCTTATTAAAAAAACAAACAAACAAACAAACAAAACTAGGCAGGCTCTGGAGCCTGGCCCCTTCATACTCTTTTAAGAGAATCCAAATTTTAGTCTTGTTAGGATAATCTCCCCTAATGTTTACAGAAGTGCTATCAACAGTAGCTAAATTATGGAAAGAGCCCAAATGTCCACTGACTGATGAATGGATAAAGAAGATGTGGTATATATACAATGTAATATTACTTGGTGATCAAAAAGAATGAAATCTTGCCCTTTGCAACCACATGAATGGAACTAGAGTGTATTATACTAAGCAAAATAGGCCCATTAGAGAAAGATAAATATCATATGATTTCAAAAATATGTGGAATTTAAGAATCAAAACAAATGAACATAGGAAAAGGAAAATAAGATAAAAACAGAGAGGGAGGCAAACCTTAAGAGAATCTTAAATACAGAAAACAAACTGAGGGTTGCTGGAGGGGAGGTGGATAGGTGGATGGGCTAAACAGGTGATGGGCATTAAGGAGGGCACTTGCTGAGATTAGCACTAGGTGTTATATGTAAATGATGAATCACTGGGTTCTACTCCTGAAACCAATACTACACTGTATGTTAACTCACTTGATTTTAAATAAATTAACTTTTTTTAAAAAGGAAAATCTCCCAAATCAAACAACTAGAGCCTACCCTATAATTACGGTAAAGTCTATGTACTAATTAGGGGAAAAAAGAATAGAAAGAAAATTAAAGAAAAAGTGAAAGGCAGATAAAACTAATAATGTACAATATTTTTATTTTGTTTTGCCAGGTATAGTAGTTGGTAAATAATATCTAGTATTTCATTGAGCTTTATCAATAAACCTATGAAATAGGTATTATTATTCCCAATTTATGGATAGGAAGCTAAAGCTCATAGATAAAATGTCCAAGTTCATTCAACTTGGAAGGAGTTGTAAGTCACCACACATAGATTAATATAAAAGTCTTACATAGCATAACTTTCATTGGAAACACAATCAGAACTATGGTGACTGTGAACCCATGTAATGGTAAGTCATTTTATATGATGTCTTATAGAGATTACGAATTATACCATAATCTTTGATTCATCATTTATCATTTACTAGATTATTTTATGCAAATAAAAAAACTAAATTCCAAGAAAATGAAATAACCTAGCCTAGAATCCTCAACTAGGTAGTGGCACAATGACTGCTATGCAACTCCACCCTACGTGACTTTAGTAGGTTCACTCTTCTCATTATTCCACAGTATCAGTTGCTTGGAGAATTAAGGCCCCTGCCAAAGCTTTTCTATCCATCTCTTTCACAACAGAGTAAGACTAATGAGCAACCAAGTGATCACTAACCCTGTAAAATCTGTAGGTTCCAAAGGGGGGCCAAGTAACATAGTGTCAACCCAAATAAATAGGTAAACTGAGACTTTGAATTGAAATTAAACTTGAGGGTATCTTCTTTTGAACCAATAGGTTTAAAAAGATTAATTGTTAAAAGGTATAAAAACACAGAAGTGAATTATTGAGTTTAATCAGGAATAGAAGATAAATTGCAATTTCCGAAACTCAAACTGCAGCAAACCATAGGCAAGTCCCTTGAAGGTTTGGGTTGGGCTGTATTTATGGGCAAAGAATGCAAGGAGTTGGAGGAGTCCAGCCAGAGTCAAAACAGTAATTTCCCTCGCTTGAGGATGGGGATAGATTCACGGCACATGTTCATTGTCAGGAGAAAATTCAAGTTTTTGTAAGTCAAGCATTCACAGAGAATGTGTCTCTCAGTTCTTAACTTTTGTATTCCTGAGGGCACATTCATGAGATTCTCTTTTTTATATCCTCTGGTTCCATTTTAGATTGAAATCCTTTCACACTAGGAAGCCATTTATTTTCTATTTGTTAGTAAATATATTGGTAAATATATTGTTATTTATTGTAACAATATTGTATAGTAAATATATTGGTAAATCTCTTCTCATGGGAATACAGGTCACATTCTAATATTTAGTGTTTTATTGGAAACCACATCTTGTTCATTGCTAAGCTCCCTTAGCAGTGTGGGCCTGGGCAAGAGATAATTCATTAGTCTATAATAAATTAGGAGTCTGATTTATATCTTGTTTCTTACCAAAAACCATTACAGTTTTCAAAGATCAGAGCCTGCACAAGGAAAATGGGAGGGATTGATGATTTTTTTTTTTTTGTACTTTCAGGATTGAAGTAGACCTGATTACCTAACCAGCTCCAACATGCTCTCAACTAACACAGAAGCAAGCATATTAGTAGAGAGTGGCTTCTGCACCACAGCAAGATGGCCTCACCATAAATAATTGTACTGTAATGAGAAAGAGGACTATGAGGAGTATGAAAATTAAGTAGGGAACTGAGGCAATACTTTGAATGCCAGAGAAATGAAGGCTAGCAAGAGCTTCCAAAGACGAACGACTTATTTACAAGGTGTTATACTATCATTATCATAAAAGAAAGAACAAAGCTTCTCATGGAGCAGGTCTCCTAGCTGGAGAAATAATACCAAAATAAATAGAAATAAATAAGAACCCAGAACATTTACTGAGTTATTATTGTGTTCTAGACACTCTCCTAAGTTTCTTACATGTGGTAATTTAATACAAACAATAATGCCATGAGTTCATATTCATAGTAATTTATCCAACTTCATCAACCATATTTCCACCTGTCTTTCCAAACAAGAAACCTTAGAAAATAGAGATTAAGTGACTTATTATTATTATTATTATTATTTTTACAAATTAGATAGATGAGAGAGCTGAGATCCAAACAATTTTACTTCAGAGCCAGTCCCTTAACGATCATGCTGTTCTTCCTCTCACAATAAACTGAACATGCTTGAACTCATGTTTCCCTCTCATCTTTACTAACAGGCAATTCTACTGGAAAAATTTTAAATCCTAGGTTCTTCAAGAAGGTTTTAAGTTGGGTTAAATTCCTGAATCCTCAAATTTATCCTCTTTTGAGAGTACAGGAGCATATGGTTTACTAAAGAGACAGGGTAAAATTTAGGATCAATTCAAATTGAAACAGAAAATATAAACAGAACACTTCCATGCTCATCTCAGCCCTTGAAGATCCTCAGTCATCATAAATATCATCATAAATTGTCTCCTATACGTTCTCTTAATAGAGATAGAGCAAAACTGAGGAATTAATTCAGATAGTATATTATACACTTCCCTCTCTTTAGCAACTTTAAGAATAATAGCCCAGACATAATGAAATTAAACTTGAGGGTATCTCCTTTTGAACCAATAGGTTTAAAAAGATGAATTATTAAAAGGTATAAAAACACGGAAGCGAATTATATTTTAAAATATACAGAAAAAGGGGGTGCCTGGGTAGCTCAGTTGGTTGAGCATCTAATTTCAGCTCAGGTCATGATCTTGCCATTAGTGAGTTCAAGCCCACATCAGGCTCTGTGCAGACAGCTCAGAGCCTGGAGACTGCTTCAGATTCTCTGTGTGTGTGTGTGTCTCTCTCTCTCTGACCATCCCTTGCTCCCACTCTGTTTCACTGCCTCTATCAAAAATAAGTAAACATTAAAAAATAATATGCAGAAACAAAAACAAGGAAAACAGAAAAAAATTAATAACAGCAGAAGTCTCTGTCTAAAATGCCATTGACTCAAGACATGTTTGATTTTGATTCAATTTTATTTTCATGGAACTAACATATTTATAAAATTATACAGTTATTAGTTGTTTATTGCGTGTTTCTGTTTATAAACTGTAAGTGTCATGAGAACACCAGCCTTTTCAACCTGTACTATATTATATACCCATTTCCTTCAACAATGCTGAAAATACATAGCACTTTTAATAAATATTTGTTAAATGAATGAAAAGCAGGTATTAAGAAACAGAAAAATTAACCAATAGAATCCATGGAAAATTAGTAGGAATTAAATAAATTGCTAGCTCATTTAAAAATTAAGAAAATAACAAATATTCACAAAATTGTGAATAATAAAAGCAGTACAATCACATAAACAAAAGTTATTTTAAAGAAGGAGAAAATGTTATGAATATACATTGATTTGAAAATCCTGTTTCAATGAAAGATTTTTGAAGGATAAATATGCTTTAAAACCAATAGTCCTATCACATTCCATGATAACACACATGAATGAATCATTCCTGTGAAAGTCAGGGCCAAAATAAGAGCAGCTTCTAATATCTTTATTATTCAACATTAAGTATTAAGGATAATCAAATTATTTGTAGCATTCCAGTGGAGCCTCTCTTCCAAGTCTCATTTGTCTCCATCCTAGTGAGGCAGGCTCCCTCCCATAGATCAGCCAAAATCCCTAGTCACACCACATCTCCTGACTGGGGAGTTTTGCAGAGCCTCAATTCTGGTGTTGGTCGTGAGAGGTCTCATTAAACAAACAGGCCAGATCATATGTAGTTAAAATACAACACATTCATTCCGGAGATGAAACACTGCCCACAATAGGCAAAAAGAGCCCCTGCATACCAAAGCTTGAAGGATAAAGCAGCCAGAACAAAACAGCAGAGCACCCACAGTATACACTTGAGACACTCCTGAAAGTGCCAGGTTTTCAGGAATAGGGGACACTACTCACCAGGGCACCATAGGATCTCTTCTTCACATAGCCATTACCTTCAAGAATATAGACCAATGGAATAGAGAACCCAGAATTGGACCCACAAATGTATGGCCAATTAATCTTTAACAAAGCAGGAAAGAGAATCCAATGGAAAAAAGACAGCCTCTTTAACAGATGGTGTGGGGAGGATGGACAGCAACATGCAGAAGAATGAACTAGACGACTTTCTTACACCACACACAAATATAAACTCAAAATGGATGAAGGACCTGAATGTGAGACAGGAAACCATCAAAACCCTATTGGAGAAAGCAGGTAACAACCTCCTTGATCTTAATCGCAGCAGTTTCTTACTCGACAGTATCCCCAAAGGCAAGGGAATCAAAAGCAAAAGTGAACTATTGAGACCTCATCAAGATTAAAAGCTTCTGCACTGCAAAGAAAACAATCAACAAAATTAACAGGCAACCTACGGAATGCAAAAAGATAGTTGCAAATGACATATTGGATAAAAGGCTAGTATCAAAAATCTATAAGGAACTCACCAAACTCCACACCTGAAAAACAAATAACCCAGTGAAGAAATGGGCAGACACATGAACAAACGCTTCTCCAAAGAGGACATCCAGATGGCCAACAGACATATGAAACGATGCTCAGCATTACTTATCATCAGGGAAATACATATCAAACCACACTGAGATACCATCTCATGTCAGTCAGAGTAGCTTAAATGAACAAATCAGGAGACTATAGATGCTGGCAAAGATGTGGAGAAACAGGCACTCTTTTACACTGTTGGTGGGAATGCAAACTGTGCAGCCTCTCTGGAAAAGAGTGTGGAGCTTCCTCAAAAAATTAACAATAGAACTCCCCTATGACCCAGCAATAGCACTGCTAGAAATTTACCCAAGGGATACAGGAGTGCTGATGCACAGGGGCACATGTACCCCAATGTTCACAGCAGCACTGTCAACAATAGCCAAATTATGGAAAGAGCCAGCCTAACTGTCTGTCAACAGATGAATGGATCAAGAAGATGTGGTTTATATATATAATGGAATACTACATGACAATGATAAAGACTGAAATCTGGCCATTTTTAGCACGTGGATGGACCTTGAGGGTATTACGTTAAGTGAAATAAGTCAGTTAGAGAAAGACAGAATAGAAGGAGAAATAAAGAGTTTTCCAAAAATCTAAAATTTATGCACCCAACAGAGAAGACTCAAAATACATAAAACTGTTAATAACAAACATAAAAGAACTAATCATAATAGTGCAGTAATAGTAGGGAAGTTTAACACCTTGATTAAATCTATGGACATATCATCTAAACAGAAAATCAACACAGAAACAATGGCTCTTAATGACACACTGGAACAGACAGATTTAACAGATGTATTCATACATTCTTTCCTAAAAGAGAAGAATACACATTGTTTTCAAGTGCACATGAAACAATTTCTAAAACAGATCACATATTAGGCCACAAAACAAGCCTCAACAAATTCAAGAAGATCAGTCATACTAATCATTTTTTTCTAACCACAATTCTGTAAAACTAGAAGTCAGCCACAAGGAAAAATGTGGAAGGACCACAAATACATAGAGGTTAAATAACGTGCTACTAAACAATGAATAGGTCAACCAGGAAATTAAAGAAGAAGTAAAAAAAAAAAAAAGTTTATGGAAACAAATGAAAATGAAAACATAATGGTCCAAAATCTTTGGGAGGCAGCAAGGTGGTTCTAATTGGTTATAGCAATGCAGACCTACACCAAGAAGTTAATGGAAATTTCAAATAAACAATCTAAGCTTACGCTTAAAAGAACTAGAAAAACAACAACAAACAAAACCTAAAGCCTGCATAAAGAATGAAAAAATAAAGATAAGAGCAGAATTAAACGTTATAGAAACTAAATAATAATAATAATAATAATAATAATAATAATAATAATAGAATAGATCAATAAAACCAGGAGGTGGGTTATTGGAAAAAAATCAATAAAATTGACACATCTCTAGCCAGACTTATCAAGAAAATGTCAGAAAGGACTCAAGTAAATAAAATCACAAATGAGGAAGGCAAAATAATGACCAATACCACCACAAAAATGTAAATAATGGTAAGAGAATATTATGAAAAACTATATGCTAACAAATTGGACAACCTAGAAGAAATGGATAAATTCCTAGAAACATATGAATTATGAAAACTGAAAGAGGAAGAAATATAAAATTTGAACAGACAGATAAGCAGCAAATAAATTGAATCAATCAGTAATCAAAAACTCCCAAGAAACAAAAGTCCAGGACAAGATGGCCTCACATGTGAATTCTATCACACATTTAAAGAAGATTTAGTATGTATTCTTCTCAAACTATTCCAAGAAATAGACAAGGAGAGAAAACTTCCAAATGCATTCTATGAGGCCAGTATCAGTCTGATACCAAAACTAGATAAGGAGACCACACAAAAAAGTGAACTGCAGGCCAATATCCCTGATGAACATATATGCAAAAATCCTTAAAAATATATTAGCAAACAAATCCAACAATACATTTTAAAAATGCTTCACCATGATCAAATTGGAATTTTTACTGGGTAGCAGGGGTGGCTAATTATTCACAAACTAATCAATATTATACATCACATCAATAAGGAAAAGGATACAAACCATATGACCATTTCAATAGACACAGAAAAAGCATTTGACAAAGTACAACATCCATTCATGATAAAAACCCTCAACAAAGCAGGTTAGAGGGAACATATCTTAACATAATAAAGGCCACTATGAAAAACCCAGAACTGACATCATCTTCAATGGAGAAAAAATTAGAGCATTTCCCCTAAGTTCAAGAAGAAGACAAGAATGTCCACTCTCACCACTTTTCTTCAACATAGTGCTGGCAATCCTAGCCACAGAAATCAGAAAACAAAAAGGAAAAAAATGATTCAAATCATTCATGAAGAAGTAAAACTTTCATTATTTGCAGAGGACATGACTCTATGTATAGAAAAATCAAAAGACTCCACGGAATAACTGCTAAAACTGATAAATGAATTCAGTAAAGTTGCAGCATACAAAATCAATATATAGAAATTTGTTGCCTTTGTATACACCACTAATGAAGCAAGAGAAATAGAAATTTAAAAAATAATCCTGAGGTGCCTGGGTGGTTCAGTTGGTTAGTGCCTGACTTCGGCTCAGGTCATGATCTCATGGTTTGTGAGTTCAAGCCCCGCATCAGGCTTTCTGCTGTGAATGCAGAGACTGCTTCAGATCCCGTGGCTCCCTCACTCTACTCCTCCAGCCTCTTTCTGTCTCTCAAAAAGAAATAAACATTAAAAATAATTTTAAAAAACCAATCCCATTTACAATTGCACCAAAATAATAAGAGATCCAGGAATAAACTAAATGAAAGACCTGAAAGTGAAAGACCTATATTCTGAAAACCATAAGACATAGAGAAATAAATTAAAGAAGACAAGAAGAAATAGGAAGACATTCCACGCTCATGAATCTGAAAAAGAAATATTGTTAAAATGTCTATACTACACAAAGCAATCTACACAATTAAAGCAAAACCTATCAAAATACCAACAGCACTGTTCACAGAACTCAAACAAACTCTCCTAAAATTTGTGTAGAACTACAAAAGACCCTAAATAAATAAAATAAAAAATATAAATAAATAAATAGCCAAAGAAATCTTGAAAAGGAAAGTAAAGCTGGAGGCATCACAATTCTGGACTTCAAGTTATATTACAAATCCGTAGTAATCAAAACAGTATGGTACTGTCTCAAAAATAGACATATAGATAATAAAACAGAAAAGAGAACCCAGAAGTAAACCCACAACTATAAGATCAATTAATCTTTAACAAAGTATAGAAAAGGGAAAAAGATAATCTCTTCAACAAATGGTGTTGGGAAAACTGGTCAGCAACATGCAGAAGAAAGAAACTGAACCTCTTTCTTACACCATACACAAAAGTAAATTAAAAATGGGTTAAAAACCTAAATGTGAAGCCTGAAACTATAAAGATCCTTGAAGAGAACACAAACAGTAACTTTTTTGACACTGGCTGAAATAACTTCTTTCTTGCCCTAAATCAGTAGAAACAAAAGCAAAATAAACTATTGTGGCTTCATCAAAATAAAAAGCATCTACACAGCAAAAAGGAAAAAAAATCAACAAAACTAAAAAGCAACCTAGAGAATAGGAGAAGATATTTGCAAATGACAAATCTGATAAAGGGTTATTACCCAAAGTATATGAAGAACTGATATAACTCAACACCCCAAAAACAAATAATCCAATTTAAAAATAGGCAGAAGACTTAAATACACATTTATCCAAGATGACAAATAGATGGCCAACAGATGCATGAAAAGATGTTTATCATCACTTACCATCATGAAAGTGCAAACCAAAACTACAATGAGATATCATTTCACACTTGTCAGAATGGCTACAATCAAAAACAAGACACAACAGGAGGATGTGGAGAAAAAGGAACCCTTGTACACTGCTGGTGGGACAGCAAGCTGGGGTAGCCACTGTGGAAAATAGTATGGAGGCTCCTGAAAAAGTTAAAAATAGAACTACCCTACAATCCAGCAATCTCACTTCTCAGGATTTATCCAAACAATACAAAAACACTAATTCAAAAGGATACATGCACCCCTTTGTTTGTAGCAGCATTATTTACAATAGCCAAACTATGGAACCTGCCCAAGTGCCCACTGATTGAGGAATAGATAAAGAAGATGTAGTAGTAGTAGTAGTAGTAGTAGTAGTAGTAGTAGTAGTAGTAGTGGAATATTACTTAGCCCTTAAAAACAATTAAATCTTGCTATTTGCAACAACATGGATGGAGATAGAGAGTATAATGCTAAATGAAATATGTCATTTAGAGAAAGAAAAATAGTATATGATTCATTCATATGTGGAATTGAAACAAAGCACATGAATAAAAGGAAAAAAGAGGTATGTAGAGAGAGAGACAAACTAAGAAACAAACTCTTACCTATAGAGGACAAACTGATGGTTACCAGAGGGGATGGGTGAAATAGGCAGTAGGAATTAAGGAGTGCATTTGTTGTGATGAGCACCAGATAATGTATGGAGTTGTTGAATCACTATATTGTGCACCTGAAACCAATAGATCATTATGTGGCTAACTGAAATCCAAATAAAAACTTTAAAAAAACAGCTTCTTTATAAATAATAATTGCTTAGTTATTATGGGAAAATATTCAAATAACATAACACAAAATATTAAACTACATTAAAGATATTGAAATATTTTTAAAATGCAATATATATGAGGTAGTGATAATAATCTTAATATCTAAAAAATTCATACAAAAATAAAAGGTATTTCCAATTCATTTACTTTGCCAATTTTCAATTAATACCCAAGTGGGAAATGGATAATCAAATAATAAATGAAGAAAAATCACAAACTAAGACATAAAACAGAAAATGAATATGTGAAAATATGCTCAATTTCACTGGTATGCAAATAAACTAATACATTCAGAAGTGAAATGCTATTTTTAAGTGATTAAAAAATATATAGACTTATGGGTTAGTGATTATAATAGTGGCTATTTAAATTCATATCTCCCTACATATTCTCCAAAAGTAATACAGTAAGAACAATACAACAGAAGAACAAATGAAACTACCCAAACCCACAGTCTAGACATAAGTAGAAGATAAAATGTATCCATTCACTACACTATATACTTGTGTATATATACTACTATATACTACTTATACTACTATATATACTATAGTATTTCAAGTAACATAGATAACAGGATTATTAATAGTGATAGAATAACCTTTTATCTGGGTAGTATTATTTCAGTGGAAATATATATACATCTTCATGGGAAATGTTTCTAAAGATGCTAATACTGTATGTGAATAAGTGAAGTGTTATTTCTTTTAAAGATGTGTCTGAAATACTGTTGCATAGAAACACTATATAGAGTCATATAAATAAAAGATATCTCTAATGACTTTACAAACTTTATACATTTGGGTATGTTTTCCCAATAAAAGTATGTTTTTACAAAAAATGATAAAATACTCAAACTTCAAGTTATTTATAAGCACAGAATTTAATATCCAACCTTAGTATCTTTCATGCTCCCACTGAATGTTTTTATAAAGTGAAAACTTGTGTAGAAAAGGGAAGAATGAAACTAGTGGCAAATTCAAGATTGACCTAAAGTCAAGACAGAGCCCTGAATATAGGAGGGACACAAAAGTATGTATAGGAGCACCCTGGTGGCTCAGTCGGTTAAGTGTCCATCTCCTGATTTCAGTTCAGGTCATGCATGATCTCTCTGTTCATGGCATCAAACCCCATTTCAGGCTCTCTCTCTCTCTCTCTCTCTCTCTCTGCTCTCTTTTCCTGCTCTTTTTCTCTCTTTCTCAAAATAAACATTCTAAGAAGTGTACAAGTTGAGGTGACTACCTTTTAAAGCTCCAGATTTGGGGGTGAAAGTAAATTAAACGGAAGGGAGAGGCACCTTTGGGGGATTAGAATTGAAAGAAGAAACAAAAAAGAAAGCTGGGCTTATGCTGACCAAAAAAGTTATAAAATATCAGAAGGCATACAAGTCCATCCTTAGTGAAACAAGATAAAGAAGAAAGATAAGAGGAGGGTCAGAGCACTCTCTCAGGACAAAGGGTTAACATGGCTTTAGCAAGCTAATGCTGGTAAAAATTTTCCTCTATTTCTGCAGCAGCAGAAGCGGGTGGAGAGGAAGAAGCCAGAGCAATCATTTAAGGAAATTTTACTTCACAACACAGACAGGCGAGGGCACTCTTGACCTACAAATCTTGTAAACTAGTTTAAATCAAGAAATGAGTGATGAAAGGCAAACTATATTCAAAGCAATGTTAAAATTAAATAGAAAATGAGAATCAAAATGCCTCATCTTCTGGAAACCTCTGCCCCTCATTTTCAGAAAAAAAAAAGACAAATTAAAACTGTAATGCAATACTATAAAGCGATGCTAATATCCTCAAACAAGCATTGGAAAGAATCAGAAACTACTTTGAATCAGAAATTCAAAAATAAAAAGAAACTGACTTTTATTATTTTTTTAGTATATGTGCTCTTTTAGTATATGTGCTTATTTTACTAAGCAAAATAGGTCAGTCAGGGAAAGAAGACAAATATCATATGTCTTCACTCATGTGTGGAATTTAAGAAAAAAACAAATGAGGAAAGGGAGGAAAAGGAGAGAGACAAACCAAGACACAGACTCTTAACTATAGAGAACAAACTGATGGTTGACAGAGGGGAGGTGGGGGTGGTGGTGGTGGTGAAATGGGTGGTGCAGATTAAGGAGGGCACTGGTCTGATGAGCACTGGGTGATGTACGGAATTGTTAAATCACTATATTTTACACCTGAACCTAATATAACATTGTGTGTTAACTATATGGAGATTAACAAAAACTTTTGTAGAAGAAAAGAAGAAATTGACCAAATAATGTATCAGGAAGAAATGAAAAGATAATTGATTGAATTCAGAAAATAATAAGTAAGTTACAAAACCATCTTGGAAATGAAAACTAAATTAAAGGTAGCCAAGGTAACATAAATTAAAACGCAATTTAATTAAGGGCATTGAAGAAAGACTGGGAAGCAATCTACAGAATGAAAATAGGATAATAAAATAATGTGAATCCAAAAGTGGTTGAAATTAACAGGCAAATAAGAAACACTATTTCTTCAACAAGTATACAAAATTTGAGTCTCTAAAAAAGAAACAAACCAGTGAAATGGAATTAATATTTAAAACATAAGTTCAGGAAAACTTTTCTGGAAAGTGTCCAACAGATACCTACAATAATAAGTTCAGAATAGTCAACTCTGACATTATTTCAGTAAACCCATTAGAGTTTAAAGATGAATACAAAATCTTCAAATTTTTAAAACACAGTGGTGAATACCTTATAAGAGCAAAAGAATTCACCCAAAATGGTACTTCTGGAGCGGGGCGGAAGAGGGAAACTAGACCACTTTCTTACACCATACACAAAAATCAACTCAAAATGGCTGAAGGACCTGAATGTGAGACAGGAAACCATCAAAATCCTCTAGAAGATAGTAGGAAACAACCTCCTTGACTTCTACTGCAGCAGTTTCCTACTCGACACATCCCCAAAGGCAAAGGAAATGAAAGCAAAACTGAACTTTTGGGACCTC
>PJEM01017633.1:0-21391 GCA_004023845.1 Helogale parvula
CCTACAAATGGCCATATGTCATTCCCTCTCATTGCCATGTAGTACTCCATTGTGTATATATACCACATCTTCTTGATCCACTCATCAGGTGATGGACATTTAGGCTTTTTCCATGTTTTGGCTATTGTTGACATTGCTGCTATGAACATTGGGGTACATGTGCTCCTATGCATCAGCATTTCTCTATCTCTTGGGTAAAATTTTTTAATAAAATAAATTTAATTTAAAAATAAATAAAATAAAATGCCAATGAAAATATACAGAGACTTCCAAGTACCCTATAAATTAAAGCTAAGAGAAGACAATATATCAAAATCTGAGAATTTCTATGAATTGCACTGTCTATTGGAATGAACTGATAAGAAGAGTCTTGAACTGCACATCATACTTTCCAACCTATGAACCAAAACATGGCAGAATCTTCTTATTGGCATTTCCAATGAACACACTTAGAATGGATATCTGGGTTGTTGGGTTTTTTTCTGTCCCAGCCTCTAATTTCCCTTCTTCTGGTCGTAGCACAGGGAGAGTCAATCCACCTTTAGTATCTGTCCATGTAACTCAGGTGGAGCTGACTCCACGCCATTCCAGGATTAGGCTTGTGCACTAAGCATGGGCGATCAGGACACTGTGGCTCCCTTACTACAGTGATTGATTCAGCAACGGGCACCTGGCTCAACCCAGGCCAATCAGAGCCAATAAGATTTTACCTTAGGATTTTTTTTAATTATTAGTAAATGGAAGGTGTTTTTGTACCAAACTTGAACTAGTGGAGTACACATCTAAAGATATTAGTGTCCACCTTACTACCACATGGACAGAGTTGAGAAAGAACTAACACAGAGAAAGCAGAGCTTAGAAATGTTTGTAGAGACTGCATCCTAATGGTATCACATAAGTCTCTCGATTTATTTCTGTAGATCTATCTACCTTTGGACTTTTCGGTTTTTGAGTGAATTAATTCACTGTTTATTAGACCATTTGAGTTAGGATTCTGCTAAATTTAATGGAAAACATCCAAGCTAATAAAATTCATAGACTAGTCATTTTCTACATTTATCAGTTAAGCTGTTGAAAAACCAACCAAACATAAAACAGCAAGAAGAGTGAAAGGCTACTAGTTGTGGTAGTTAATTGCAAAAATAGGGGAAATGGCAAGAAGCGTGTGGAGAACCCTTTACTTGCCATCTCCAGTCAGCCATGTCAAGGTAAGACAGGCTTTTTGGAAAGCTTCTACTTTGCTCTAATTCTCTGCACAGTAGCATCCATTTGGATTATGATATATCAGGGCTTTCAACCAAGGAGATTTTGTTCTCCAGGTGACCCTTGGCAATGTTGGGATGGAGACATTTTTGTCTGTGATAATGTGGGAAGCGTGCAACCAGCATCTAGTGGGAAGAGGCCAGAGCCTGGGAGGCCTCTGCACATCTACAGTGCGCAGGACTGACCTCCACAACAAAGAATTATCCAGTCCAAAATAACAAGAGTGCCAGGGCTGGAAAACTGTGATCGATAACTATCAGCATCCACATCCTTATCTGTATCTATTTTTATATCAAGTACTGATTTCAGGTTTCTGCTTGTTTCTACTGTTCTGATCAGTGGAATTTTCTGATAAGTATGCTTGGTTCTGTATAAGAGCCTACAGGATCCATTTGCGGACTCTTCAGAGACCTAGAAAATGATGTTTTCAGTAATCTTGAGCATTGTGGTCCGTTTCTGACCCAAGCTGCAGAGCCCAGGTTTATATAGCTACATAAACTCTGAAAAGGAGCAGACCCTATGACTAGGAATGGAAACACCCTATTCTGAGGATTGCACACCTGGTCATTTTTAAAAGGCTTTTAAAATCATTTTTAGGGGCGCCTGAGTGGCTCAGTCAGTTAAGCCTCCGACTTCAGCTCAGGTCAGATCTCACGTTCATGGGTTCGAGCCCCGCATCAGGCTCTCTGCTGACAGCTAGCTCAGAGCCTGGAGCCTGCTTCCGGTTCTGTGTCTCCTTCTCTCTCTTACCCTCCCCCTCTCATGCTGTGTCTCTCTCTGTATCAAAAATAAATAAAACATTGAAAAAAAAAGTTTTAAAATCATTTTTAAAAGACCTTAAAACATTTAAGAAAATTTGTTGAATTAGACTTATGAAAACATTATGATTACAATCTATGTTAAAATACTTGGAAATTTTAATTGACTACATAAATAAATTTTCATTTATGGTTGTATAAAGAAAGTGGAAATATTTGAAAATTTTTGTATGCGGGATTAAAAAGACATTAATTGACATACATATAAGAGTGAGTGAGGATTCCTCTACACACATAAAAACTCCAAGAAACTTCTTATTTTACAAAATATTACATAGTACCTGCCGTAATTTAGGTCTCTTTGATTATATTATCCTAAGAAAAGAAAGAATCAATACAGAAAAAGCAATTATCAGAGAAGATCAAAGGAGGATTTTAAAATCCTTTTCCCAGGGTGCCTGGCAGTTTCAGCTGGGAGGGCATGTGACTCTTGACCACACTGGGTAGAGAGATTACTTTTTAAAAAATTAAATATATGGATATATAAAACATTGAATTCTTTAAAGTGAATAAATAAAATCCTTCTCCCTCTAAATCATAGCATTTTGAGTCCATGTTTGAGAACCAGACTTCCTGGGTTCAAGTTTTGTGGCTCAGCCATTTAACAGTGGTGTCACTTTGAGGACACCTGAGTGTCTCAGTAGGTTAAGCAGTCGACTTTGGCTCAGGTCATGATCTCATAGTTCATGGGTTTCAAGCCCCACATCAGGCTCTGTGCCGACAGCTCAAAGCCTGGAGCCTGCTTCAGATTCTGGGTCTCCCTCTCTCTCTGTCCCTCCCCTGCTCACACTCTGTCTCTCTGTCTCTCTCTCTCTTTCTCTCAAAACTAAATAAAAAACATTTTTAAAATGTTTTAAATATTGGTGTCACTTTGGGCAAGTTATATTCTTATGTAATCATTCTCTTATTCAGTATATTCATTAATAAATGGGAATGATAGAACCTACACCATAAGATTGCTATAAGGATTAAGTGGGAAAAATTAAAGGATTTTTAAGGACTTGGTGTAACACGTGAAACATGGGTAACATTATATTACTCTAAACACTGAAACTCTTCTCTCTATATCTTAGAATAGGCAGAGGTTTTTGTTGTTATCGTTGGTTGGTTTGGTTTGGTTTTGGTTGTTTTACATTTAAAAATATTTTTTAAAGTTTTTATTCAAGTTCCAGTGAGTTAACATACAAAGTAATATTAGTTTCAGGTATATAATATAGTGACTCAACACTTCCATACCACACCTGGTGCTCATCACAAGTGCCCTCCTCAGTCCCCATCACCTGGTTCACCCAGCCTCCCCCCCACCCTCCCTCTGGTAGCCATCAGTTTGTTCCATATAGTTAAAGGTTTTGGGGTTGGAGGAGGTTTCTTATTTTATTTTTTTACATTTTAGAGACCTAATCTTGAAAATCAGAAGGAATGTTGGCCAAAATTTTTTACTTTTATCTTTGACTTCACCAAACTGTGAAAAAAAAAAAGCCCAGTTACTTTTAATAAAATATTCTGTCATATTAGTGCATTTCACAAGTTTATATATAAAGTTGGGGGGAAAAAACATAAGATATATCCCTGAGTTCTGTTTAGTACTGAAATGGATCCAAAAGAGAGAAAATTCAGATGAAAAGAGACATACGAACTTTTACAACGGTGGTGACAGACGTGGGGACAGTTCATACTTGTGTGCTTAATGTACACCGTCCTCTCTTCTGGGAGTTTGATGTATTCACTCAACTGGTCCTCCAAACAGCGTTCTAAGTGGACACTACTTAGAAGTGACGTCCATTTTCGTGACTGGAAGGGCTAACACAGTGAGATCAGTAGGTTACCCAGGCTGGGAGAGGTGGGGAGTGGCAGAAAAGTTCCCACACCAAAAAAAGTCTGAGACCTATGGCTCTGGGACCATAATATTTTTTTTACTTACGTTTATTACAGTAATAATAACTTGCTTGTATTAAAAAATAAGGTTAATAAAATACTCTTTATATTAATCACCATAACAGGTAATACTTAATGCTTACTATGCACAAAGAGCTGTTTTAAATGCTTAACATATATTAACTCTCTTAACATTCACATTAACACTATGAAATGGATTACAGTTCATTTACCCAATTTGTTAACAAGGAAACCAAAGCACAAGAAAGCTAAGTGACTTACCCAACATGTACACATGTCAGGCGAGGAAAGGGGTCAGGTCACACCATGAAATCTGCCTCCAAGAGGCATATTGCCTCTTACTATGAAGGAAATCATCTTTAGTCTCTCCACTTTGAAATATTAATACATATTGCATATTTGAGAATAATGAGAAAAGCTAATTATGGGGAAAATAATTTAGTTCCAATACTGGTTCATAAATCATATTTTCAATGAACTCTTTTTAAACGTATACTAAAATCATTTTCCTATGTGACAATCCTGGCCTGAGATTTATACAAATTAAATTCAAAGAAAAATCTATTGGGGGCACCTGGGTGGCTCAGTCAGTTGAATGTCCAACTCTTGATTTTAGCTCAGGTCATAATCTTGTGGTTGTGAGATTGAGCCCTGCATCAGGCTCCCAGCCTTGTGTGGAGTCTGCTTGAGATTCTCTCTCTCCCTCTGCCCCTCCCCCATTCTCCCTCTTCTCAAAAAAAATAATAATAATTTTTAAAAAGAAAAAAAATCTGTTGTTTAAAGACAGAGCCCGAGAAATGCTTCTCTATTTGAATTAGATATTAAATAGATTCCTAAAAATTTCATTGCCAAAGTATACATAATACCATATGTTTTTAAACCTTTGTTTATACAAGGCCAAACAAAACAGACTATCATCCTGATTAACTGTCTCTGAGATATGTGTAAGCTTCACCATTTGCAGGGAGATCTATTTTACTGAATTTGAAAATGGTACTGAAAAAAGGCAGTTGGAATGTTAAAATTTTCTGTTATTTTACTTTTTCGTTATTTTAAATACTTATATTCCATTACTTTTCTATTAAGGATGATCTTCATAAACTACTATAGAAACGACCTGGCAGCATACCCAGACTTCACTGATATTTCAAGCAATGGGGATAAAAATAATATGTTGGGTTAGTTTGAGACCTTGCCTGGAGGCCACAGCTTCTGTGGCTTCTGAATTGTTGAGAAAAGAAGTTGAGGTTTGAATTACTCTTTTCCTACATTCTTTCATAAAAGAAGCGGGATGTTAAATGGATGATATTAATCAAAGGAAAAAAATGTTTTCGAAGTTAGACAATGCATCCGAGTTTCAGACACCAGGAACCTGGAAAAAGAAATGAGAGGTAAGAGGGTGGTCCTCACACTGAAAGCTGATGTGCGGTGTTTTTCCCCTCCCTACACATGTAGAGTCTGGACACATCCGAGCTGACAGAACCAATTTAAAAAGAGAATGTCAGAAAAAACTGGAGAAACCGAGCATCACCCAGGAGTGAGAGGCAGAGGCAGGCTAGACAGAATGCGTGCAGCTCCTCCTCTACTTACAGTGGGCTTCCATCCTGAGAAACTCCTCATAAGCGAAAAATATTGGAAGCCGAAAATGCATTTAATACTCCTAACCTACCAAACACATCACGATTTACAGAGCCTACCTTAAATGTGATCAGAATGCTTATATCAGCCTACAGTTGGGCAAAATCACCTAACACAAAGCCTATTTTAAAATAGAGTATTGAGGGGCCCCTGGGTGGCTCAGTCAGTTAAGCGTCCGACTTCAACTCAGGTCATGATCTTTTGGTTTGTGGGTTTGAGCCCCCATTCGGGCCATATGCTGACAGCTAGCTCAGAGCCTGGAGCCTGTTTCAGGTTCTGTATCTCCCTCTCTCTATGACCCTCTTCTGCTCGCACTGTCTCTCTCTGTCTCTCAAAAATAAATAAATAAATAACATAACATAACATAACATAACATAAAAAAATTTTAAAAAGAAAGAGTATTGAATATCTCAGGCAATTTATTGACTATTGTGTTAACAGTGAACAACAGAATGGTTTTCAGCATACCAGCTGTTTACCCTCGTGATCACGTGGCTGACCAGGAGCTGCTGATGCCACTACCCAGCATCACCAGAGAGGATCACACCCCATAATGCTATCCCAGGAAAAGGTCCACATTCAAAACTTGAAGTAGTTTCTACTGAATGTGTATCAGTTTCACACCATCATAAAGTTAAAAAAAAAATCCTAAGTCAAGTCATAAGTCAGAAACCATCTGTAATTTTGATTAGCCTCATGAAAAAGCAGATCATCTTTGCCCCGGGGAGACAGATAAATACAAGAATACAATGCACCAAAAATCATGAGATACAGTCAAAGCAGTGCTTAAGGAGAAATTATTAGCTATAGACATCTACATTTAAAAAAGAAGAAAAAACTCAAATTAGTAACCTAATTCTCCACCTTAAGAAACTAGGAAAGAAGAATAAACTAAACAAAACATAAGCAAAAGGAAGGAAGCAATAAAAATTAGAGGTGAAACAAAACAGAGAAATAAAAACAGAAGAGGGGTACCTGAGTGACTCAGTCGGTTAAGCGTCCAACTCTTAATTTGAGCTCAGGTCATAATCTCATGGTTTGGGGGATCGAGCCCCACATAGGGCTCTGTGTTGGCAGCATGGAGCCTTCTTGGGATTCTCTCTCCCCCTCTCTTTTTGTCCCTCCCCCACTCACATGTGTGCACACACACTCTTTTCTCTTGCTCAAAAAAAATTTTTTTTAAAAAAAGAAAAGAAAAACAACAGAGAATATCAATGAAACCAAAAGTTGATTCATTGAAAAGACGAACAAAATTGACACACTTTTGGGGCTCCTGGGTGGCTCAGTCAGTTGAGCATCTGGCTTCGGCTCAGGGCATGATCTCACAGTTCGTGGGTTCGAGCCCCGTGTCAGGCTCTGTGCTGACAGCTAGCTCAGAGCCTGGAGCATGTTTTGGATTCTGTGTCTCCCTCTCTCTCTGACCCTCCCCTGCTCACGCTCTCTCTCTCTGTCTCTCAAAAATAAATAAAAAATATTAAGAAAAATTGACACACTTTTAACTAGACTGACAAAGAAAAAAGAGAAAATACTCGATTTACTAAAATAAAGAATGAAATCAGGGACATTACTGCTGATCTTACAGAAATGAAAAGAATTCTCACCCCAAATGCTATAACAATTACATGCCAAAAAATTAGTCTAAATGAGGTGGATGAATTCCCAGAAACACCTGAGCTATTACAACAGATTCAGGAAGAAAAGAAACTCTGAATAGTCACATCACAAGTAAAAAGATTTAATTGGTAATTAAAAAATAACTTCCCTTGAACACTCACACATAGACACATATACACAAAAGCCAAAAATTAAATGGATTGATTCGTGAATTCTACCAAGCATCTAAAGAGTTAACACAAATCCTTCACAAACTCTTCCAAAGAATGGAACAGGAGAGAACACTTTTCAAGTCATTCTTTCCATGAGGCTAGTATTATCCTAATAACAAAAATCAGACCCATCACAAGAAAAAAAAAAAAGACAGATTAATATATCAGTATGAATACAGATGCAAAAATCCTCAAAAAACATTTTATCTTTCAATCCAGAAATTCGTAAATAAAGATTATACAACACAACCAAATGAGATTTATCTGAGGAATACAAGGTTCATTTAACATGAAAATCAGTCAACATAAAGCACTGTATTATGAACTAGAGGGGCGAAACCTACACAATCATGTTAATAGACACATGCAAAACAGACAAATCATTTGCTAAAATCCAATACTCTCTCATAATGAGATACTCAGTAAATCAGAAATAAAAGAAACTTTCTCAAATTGATAAAAATCATCTACAAAACCACACACCTGGGGGCATATGGGTGGCTCAGACAGTGAAGCATCTGCCTTAAGTTCAGGTCATGATCTCACAGTTCATGAGTTTGAACCTTGTATTGGGCTCTGCACTTGCTCGGGATTCTCTTTCTCCCCTCTCTCTCTGCCCCTACCCTGCCTGTGCTCTCGCTCTCAAAATAAATAAATGAGTTTAAAAAGAGTTTTAAAAAAATCAACAACACAGCTAATATAATTAATGGTGAAAGAATGCCTTCCCCCTAAGATCATGAAAAAGAAAAGGATGTCCACTTTCCCACTTCTATATAACATTACACTAAAGATTCTGGAGAAGAATTTTGTTTATATAAGTAAAAGCTTTAATATATCATATATCAAAATATCAAATACAATTCATATATCAAAATATCAAAAACAAGTTTAAATATGTTTCTATTTACATAACCACAAACTAGAGACAGGAAAGTTGTACATAACTATAAGAGAGAGTTAAGCATTCAAAATCAAAATGGAAAATTTTTTAACACATTTTTCTCAGTATCTGATAGAATACATACAAAAAGAAAAGAGACTATAAATACTGAATAGGGGCTCCTGAGTGTCTCAGTCGGTTAAGCGTCCAACTTCTGCTCAGGTCATGATCTTGTAGTTGGTGGGTTCAAGCCCTGCATTGGGCTCTGTGCTGGTGGGGCAGAGCCTGCTTGGGATTCTCTCTCTCCCTCTCTCTCTCTGCCCCTTCCCTGATTGTGTGCTCACTCTCTCTCTCTCTTGCTCTCTCTCTCAATAAATAAACTTAAAAATAGTAAAACAAACTACTGAATAGCACACCATACAAGCCTGACCTAATGGAGGGATATCGACCACTGCACAAACACTGCAAGCTCATTCTCTCAAATATATCAGTCATTAACATAAGCTGCCATGACTTGGCCTTCAAATAACTATGAGATAATTTCAAAGGTTTGAAGTCATATAAATAACATACTATGATCAGGAGCGCCTGGGTAGCTCAGTCAATTAAATGTCAGACTTCGGCCCAGCTAATGATCTCACAGTTCGTGAGTTGGACCCCATGTTGAGTTCTGTGCTGACATCTGAGGGCCTGGACCCTGCTTTGGATTCTATGTCTCCCTCTCTCTCTGTTCCTCCCCACCACACTCTGTCTCTCTCTCTCTCAAAAATAAATAAAGATCTCTTTTAAAATTTTAAATAAAAAATAATAAATTTTTAAAAATAATAATACTATGATTATAATTCAATTACCCTACAAGTCAGTAACAAAAATATAACAGGGGAGTATTTCATGTTTGGAAATAAATATCATTTCAGCTGAGCAAGGTCTAATTAATATATCACAATTGAAATAGATAACAAGGAAAGTAAAACTGTCTTTTGAAAAGGGAGAATTATATAATAATATCATAAAAGAAAAAGAAAAGAAGTGAAAGATGGCCCGAAAATATAAAGGAGTTAGGAAAAGAAGGTACTAGGTGGGGAAAATTGGGAATATCTTTACAAACAATAGAAGCAAACATAAAATAACAGGAATTGTGCATTTTTAGAAAGCAAGGCAGAGTAGTAAAATGTACTGTCTAATCCTGAGTTTTAAAATGCACCAATAGGAATGCAACAAAATAGGAATTTATGGATATGTCCTTAACATAAACATCACACACAGATTTCAAACCAGTAGTCTGACTAACTTACTATCAGAACAGAAAACAGCAGAAAAATGAATTATGGAAAAAGTCCAAATGTCCACTGACCAATGAATGGATAAAGTTGTGGTATATGTATTCAATGGAATATTACTCAGTGATCAACAAGAATGAAATCTTACCATTTGCAACAACGTGTATGGAACTAGAGTGTATTATGGTGAGCAAAATAAGTCAGAGAAAGACATATATCATATGATTTGACTCATATGTGGAATTTAAGAAATAAAACAGATGAATACAGGGGAAGAGAAGCAAAAATAAGATATAAACATAGAGGAAGACAAACCATAAGAGACTCTTAAATACAGAAAACAAACTGAGGATTGCTGGAAGGCAACGGGGGGTATGGGCTAAATGGGTGAGGGGCATTAAGGAGGGTACTTATTGGGATGAGCACTGGGTGTTATATGTAATTAATGAATCACTAAATTATATTCCTGAAATTATTGCACTATTATGTTAACTAATTTGGATTTAAACTTAAAAATGAAATAAAATACATAATAAGAAGAAGAAAAATGGAACAAAATAAAGGAAAACAAGTTAACTAAACTGAAGGAAGAAAGATATTTTCTAAGAAGTAAGATAGAGGGCAAAGTGGAGAGACATAAAAGGGAAAATGAGATATTAGAGACCTGAATAGATATACATAAAATTTAAAAAAAGATTTATCCAAGTATTGGGAAAGACAGAGATGTGTAACTTTTACAGCAAAGCAAAAATGGTGATTGGAGCCCAAATAAATCTGACAAAGGAAGAGAGGTGAGGTCTCAGACAGTCATCTGGAAAGACCCACCCATGTCCTCAACTAAAGCCAGGGTTAAGTGCAAAGAGGCCCTAGTAAGATCAACCGGGAGAATTACCCTTCAAGATGGAGAAAAGTAAGCCAAATTGCTGAATAAAAATTTTGGACAGATCGGGGGGAACCAAGAATAAAGTAAAATACTCAAAGAATTATTGGGTAAGTTTCAAAGTAACACGAAGTTCATTGTAAGTGGACAATGTAAGCATTAGCTATGCCCTGTGGGGACATGCCAAGAAATGCATGGAATTTGGGGCTTTTGAGGAAAGACACAACCACTATGAGGCAAGATAAAAGGGAGACAGGCAGGACAACAATAGATCAAGTCTAGGCCTGCCTTAGATTTTCGGTGATAGAAAAATACCTCCTATGTCAGATTAGCCAATTTTAAAATAGGAGATGGGTGAGGTTTATTTCAATAGCTGATGCTTCCAGTAGATCCATAAACTAATGGGTCGTTTCTCTTATAATGGGAGACGCCCACAAAACAAAGAGTATATGAGATTTTTTTAAAAAACCAGTAAGGCTGGGAAGAAAGAAGAATTAAAAACAAAAATGCCCTCCATTTTGAGATTTTCTACAGTAGAAAAGTAAAGGGTATGAATGATTTTTAAAAGTAATTTAAATGGAGAGACTCCACTGAGCCTTTCTGAAAGGAGTAGAGAAGAGCAGAGGGGAAAGAAATATTTGAGATCTATACCACAATTAGGTAAATAAAGATAGAAGAGTAAGAAATGCTACTCAAGTCCTGAAACAAAGTCTGAGGAGAGCATGTCTTAAGGAGCCCGTGGCAGAAGCCTCCATCTACCTTACACTCCCAGAGACAACCCCTTGAGATTCAACAAGAACATCAGTTAAGGAATCTGCTGAGGCTGATTCCCCAATTGAAAGATAAGTGGAGATTATGTGAAAATCTTCCAGAGGAAGCAGATTTCACAGCCCCTTCATAGAGCAAGAGGAAGTTGAAGTAGCTTCTGTAACATGAACTGCACTTGGGGGCTCACAAAAGAATGGTGACTGTTGCCAGAGAGCCTGTACTCAAAGGGTAAATGGAAATTAAGAGGTTTTGAATATTCTCGTCAAGGCAAAAACGGAGAAACACAACAATCCTGGTGACTGGTGGTAATCCACAGGTGGATTTCCCCCATCGTGTGCAACTACACAGTACCATAATTACCTCCAGTGAATTGACATTCAAAGATCACGGATCCAAACAACTCACTTGGATGGACAGACATTCTGATAAGCCTGAAACCGAAGTTTTCTCTGTTCAGTCTTATCTCCTTCACTCACCAGTTCCCATCTTTGGAGTTTACCAAGTACCAGGTTCTGAGACCATCATTTTGCTTGGGATAGCTTGGAGGTTGGAAATTTATTTTTTTTAATTTTGTGGTGTGGTAGGTGTGAGAAGCTGAACCTGTGATCATGTTGCATAGCCTGTTATTTAGAGATGAAGCATTTTTAAATTAAATTTCTGAGATTCTGAAGGAACCACACCCATATACCATTAAGGACAGTACCCATTGAAGCTTTTCTAGCAGTAATTTTCAGCATTGGCTGGCATTAAAATCAACTCCAAGCCTTTAAAAACGTCCAGTTCCATAGTCCAATGATTATCAGAGTATAGTCGCCCTACCATGACCAGAACCATCAGCATCACCTGGGAATCTGTTAGAAATGCAAACTGGGGGTACAGCCCAGCAATCTATGTTGTACTAAACCTTTACAGGGATTCTATGACACAGTTTAAGTTTGAGGACCTCTGCTCTAGCTTATTCCAAGCAAATAAAATCCGAAGCTTGAGTAGGCGTCTGGACATCTGTTTCAGAATTACTGTATCAAAGAATCCCTAGGGTGCCTGGGTGGCTCATTCAGGGAAGCAACCAACTTTGACTCAGATCATGATCTTAGAGTTGGTGAGTTCAAGCCCCACATTGGGCTCTGTGCTGACAACTCAGAGCCTGGAGCCTGCTTTGGATTCTGTGTCCCCCTCTCTCTCTGCCCTTCCCCTGGTCGTGCTCTTTCAAAAATCAATAAATGCTAAAAAAAAAAAAAAAAAAATTAACGATTCCCTAAATCTGGGATGCCTGGGTGGTTCGGTTGGTTGAGTGTCCCTGTCTTGATTTCAGTTCAGGTCGTGATCCCAAGGTTGTGAGGTTGAGCCCCGTGTCTGGCTCTGCACTGAGCATTGAACTTGCTTAAGATTCACTCTCTCCCTTTGCCCCTCCCCCACTCATGCTCTCTCTCTTTAAAAAAAAAAAAAGTAACTTTTTAAAAAATTTTAAATTAAAAAAAAAAAGAAGAATCCCTGAATCTGCCTAGGCACTGGACAGAGAGGCATCTGCTGAGACTAAGCAGAAAAGACATTGGGAAATTAGAATTGGGGGTGGGGAAGCAGTCATTTGAGACAGCTGGATTATAATTTCTTTGGAGTTTTGAAGATCAAGAAAATCTTGTTATGAGTTTTTTTACTATTTAAAACTCACAAAAAGAAAACCTGATTTCAGATTTTAAATCTTGTGGACTTTAGCTAACTTGTAATAATTAAAAGAACTTGAGATGAAGGTTGTTAAGGCACGCACGGAAGTACAGAGAATAGTGTAACTCACCTATGTATTCCTCAGATTAAACAATTATCAACATTTTCCCGTATTTGTTTCAACTACTCTTTTTCTTCCTTCCTTTTTTTTTTTTTTTTTTTTTTTTTTTTTTTTTTTTTTTTTTTTTTTTTTTTTTTTTTTTTTTTTTTTTTTTTTTTTTTTTTTTTGCTTTTGGTTGTTTTCTTTTTTAGTTTTCTTTTTTGTTTTTCTTTTGTTTTGTTCTGGGGGGAATGGGGCTATAGTATTTTAGAGAAAATCCCTGGTATTGTTTTATTTAAAATCATAGGTACTTTCCATAAGTTTCACACACAAAAAAAATAGGGACATTTTCTTACATAACCAAAATTCTATTTTCTTTTGTAACAAAATTAATAATAATTTTTCAGCATCATCTAACAGCTTGTTTGTAATATTATTTCCTCAAATGTCTTAAAAATATCTTTTGCAGGGGCATCTGGGTGACTCGGTTGTTTAAGCATCTGACTTCGGCTCAGGTCATGATTTCATAATTTGTTAGTTCGAGCCCCGCATCAGGTTCTGTGCTGACAGCTCAGAGCCTGGAGCCTGCTTTGGATTCGGTGTCTCCCTCTTTCTGTCCCTCCCCTGCCTGTGCTCTGTCTCTCTCAAAAATAAATAAACATTAAATATATATATGTACATATATATGTGTATATATATTGCAGATTCAATTGAAATAGGAACCACACAAGAGCCACACATGATATTTGAGTATTACATTACATTTTTAAGGCCCTGTTAATTTAGAAGTCACCTTTCCCTTTTATATTCATGTCATTGACTTGTGGCTGAAAAAAGAGGGCTCTTCTGCAGAATGTCCCCATTCTGGGTTGGTCTGATTCCTTCCTCCTTGTGCTACTTAACTGTTTCCCTTCCTCTCTTTTCCTATTAAACTAGAAATTAAGCATTGGAAGCTTAGATTCAGGTTCAAGCTTTTTTGTGTGTGTGTGACTATGTCACGTGTTCTCTGGTTATTTGGCTGTGTTGATTTTAATACTGACAAGTTCATTCAAACAGTGGCTATCTGGTCCGTCTGTTATAATCATCAACTTTTCTCTTCAAGATTTTGACAACCATTAGTGGTTACTGTTGATTCAATCACTGCTCTGAAAGTCACAAAATGGTGTGTTTATAAAGCCACTGTCCCTACCTATATTTGCATTTGAAAATCTATAAAACCAACTTACTCTCATCAACTATGCCCCTTTAGTTAACTTGAAATAGTAAACAAAACAAGATGAATACATGTTTAGTTCTTTCTCTCTTTGATAACATTTATCAAAAATTTAAGAAAAAAAATTTAAGGCACACATCCTCTACTCAGAAGTTATGCTTCTAGAAATATTTCCTATATATAAACTTAGACAAGTGTAGAAAGACCTATGTACAAAGATTTTTACTATAGAATTTTTTCTGTAATAGAAAAAATACATTTCTGAAAATAAGCAATATATTTCTCAATAGAAGATTGCCTAAATAAATTACAATGTATTTGTGCATAAGAATACAATACAGCTATTAAAAAGTATGCTTCTCTTAGGAAACTAAGAAAAGGAACTTCCTAAATTTAATAGACTATCTATTGAAAGGCCATAGCAATCATCTGATTACATAAAGGCACGTCACATAGACATCATCCACTATCCCATTTATTCTTTAAAATAGTATTAAAAGGGAGGCTCAGTTGGTTAAGCGTCCAACTTCTGCTCAGGTCATGATTTCACGGTTCATGGGTTTGAGCCCCATGTTGGTCTATGTGTTGACGCCACTGAGCCTGGAGCCTACTTCAGATTCTGTGTCTCCTTCTCTACCTCTTTCTCACTCCTGGTGTGTGTCTCTGGTGTCTCTCTCTCAAAAAAAAAAAAAAAACATAAAAAACCAATTTTTAAAATGGTATTAAAAGTTCTGAATAACATAATGAGACAAAAAAGGAAATAATAGGCATCAGAATTGGAAAGAAAAAGACAAAATAACCAATATTGGTGCAGAGAATGCGGGAGTTCAGGAAGTTTGCTCAGTACAAGATCAACATGTAAAAATCAACCACAGTCCTCTAAAGCAGCAACAACCAACTAGAAAATGTGCCAGGAAATAGGACACCTTGAACAACAGCAATAAAACTATAAAATGTCTAGCAATTAGTCTAACACATAATATATAGAATTTCATGAAATACTAAGTAAAGGAAAGGGCTGTGAGTGAAAAATAAGAAGCAAAGGTACTGGCAAACATTGGTGAAATCTGATGTCAACATTTAGATGATGATATTGGTTTGGACCAGGCTCACCCTACTGCTAACTACAACTTCAGTTTCAGCCACAGACTCTAGCTGCTGCCTTATGTTCTGGGACAATAAACAGGGAAGGAGAATAAATTTCAGGTGACAAGAGCCCTTCATATATCTGCTCCCAGCTGGCTGAGGAAGCCTTTGTGTTCAAAATCTTGGCTTGTCTCATGGAATGCCCATCTGCATTGTCTGCCATGTGATGGATTTTGTGCTACAAGAGGCAAGTTTCACGAGTCATTAATTATACCAGATGGTGATGAAAGACTTAATAGACAACATAAATCTGCTGGAGAAACAAACATCAACAAATCACTTCAGGAAATAGCATCCATCCATATATCATTATGGACAACACTAGTTTCGCCACAGTGGGTATCAGACATCAAAGTTGGCTGGAGAGTCATAAATTAAGTTATCCAGAAATCCAGATAGGAAATTCTTTTTTTTACAAAATATAAAATCTCATAAGATCAATTCTAGGAGGAGAAACATATTATGCCTCTATATTTGAACGGAAATATAACTCAGTGTGATGCAGTCATTGTGCAGCTGGTTTGAAATCCTGTGAAAACAGAAAATTGATTAGAACATACTTGTTATAGGGGCAGGGACCTATTATCTGTGACAGGGCTGTTCTTTTGAATAGAAAATGGTGCTAATGTACAGTAATGAGGTCAAAGTTCTATGGTCAGTCCCCTGGTGGGCCAATTTTTTCTTTGTTGTTTTCAGGTTATAGTCATTGTACAATTTGCCATTAAATAGGACAGATCGGGGGTAGGAGGAGTGGGAATGGATGAATCTATCTCTATTACTGGAAAGACACTCAAATGGCTTACTCTGCAGGTGGCAGATAAGTAGTACCATGTTTAAAATGAAAGACAACTGGGGCACCTGGATGGCTCTGTCAGCTAAGCGTCCGACTTTGGCCCAGGTCATGATCTCACAGTTTGTAGGTTCGAGCCCCACATTGGATTCCATGCTGACAGCTCAGAGCCTGGAGCCTGCTTTGGATTCTGTGTCTCCCTTCCCCACTTGTGTTCTCTCTCTCTCACACTCTCTCTCTCTCTCAAAAATAAACATTAAAAAAATTTAAAGATTGATTTAAAATATAAATAAATAATAAAATAAAATGAAAAAAGACACTATGAACACAAATGATACTTGTCACTCCTATCAGTGGTGGAAAATGTTAAATACTATGTCAAGCAATGTAACACATTGTTTTACACTTGATATGAGATATACTACTTTAATACCCTATGGGATCTGGTAACAATTTAACTCACACTATTTTCCATAGAAAACTACCTTCTTTTGAATTTTCCTACTTCAGCATTAAATGTTAAAAGAACTCACAAGAGTAGCTCATGGAAAAGAAATACATTCTAATGATCTTGCTAGCTTGCCCTGGACATTGCAAAACATCATCCTGCCAGCTCTTTTCCATAACACTCACTGTTACAATATTTTTTGCACTTGGATTTCCTATTATGAGTAAAATAAATAGTTATTAAAATTTAATAATAGTAATGGTATAATTATTATGACTATTAGTATCTAAACACCAGTATATTAAAAGTAATAGTATTTATGTTTAGTGATGGCTCATTAATTGGGACAGCTTGAAAATCTTTGTCAGTTTGTCAGAATTATCACTAAATCAAATTTTTCATATGTATATGTTTAAATAAGAAAATTAACACTGAATCTAATAAAACTGAAACTTTGATGCTTGAATTCTAGTCACAATTTTTGAGAAAAAATAAAGTTACTTTAGAAAAAGTGGATACTCACTTTAGTCTAAAAATCTAACCCATGGATATTTATTAGCTGTAGACAGAAAAAATAAAGCATAAAACAAAAGAAAAGAAGGAATTAGTGCTAGTTTCTGGGATGACCAAGGAAGGTTCTTCCCAGAGAAGTCTATGTATCAGGCAGGATAGGCTAATTGCTATAGCAACCCAAGATCTCAGTGGCTTCACCCACTAAAGGCTTATTTCCTGCCCAGTTTTGCAGGGGCTCTGAAAATCACTGCAAGTTTTATTGGTCATGTCAAGACCCCCAAGCATTCCTTACCAGGGCCATTCTCAGAGTTACACTTGCTGTGGGCAGTCTTGAAATATATGATAATATCTTCCCTATGGCAAAGTAGTCTTGCTTCTGCTTCCTATCAAAGTGGTAAATTCCCCAACGCCAGTGTTCCTCTTCTGTAATATAGCCCACCGCATGTGAAGACATCTCTCATGTGTCCTGGGTTGCCTGAACAGAACTTGGAAGGCAAGAATAGATACAAGCCAATATGAAGAACTGGCTACTGCTTTTTCCAGGAACAATAAAGTCCTTTGTCTCTGACTCAGGAGTTTTGGGTCTTCTGCCAGGATCCAAGGAACAGTAACAAGTTAACTTGCTATCTTACATGTAGGGTAAAATCCTAACCCTTCACAATTCGTGACAGGTGGCGACTGGGGCTCTGCATCACACAGTCATTCAAGGGACCCAGGCATATTCCATCCAGTGGCTCTTCCAGCCAGAGTTCTTACCTACATCTAGCTGACAGGTGAGAGAAGGACCAACATGGACTGCATAGGAAGTTTAGGGGACTGGCCTGGAAGTGGCCTATATAACTTCCATCCACACTCCATTGACTAAAATGCAGTCATGTGACCTCACCTTACCACTGGGGAGGCTGAGATATAATTTAAATGTAATTTAACTGTGTGCCCAGGAGTGAAAAGGAAACAGGGCTTGGGAATGATATAGTATTGTCTTTGCCACAGACCATCATGCTGGTGTGATCATAAAAAATATGAAATTATTTCCTTAATGGGAGCTAGTGCCTGCACAAAATAAAATTAACAAATACATCTAGAGTAATATTTTGTTGTGGAGGAATCAGCATTTCTGCAATACCATGAGATGAGGGAAAGAGTAGGAAGTAAGGTGTAGCATTCTCTATTTTTCTAGAAAATAAAGGGGGCCTACTCATCTTGATCTGAGGCTCTTATCCTGTAAAGACTTGAAGCAAAAGTGGGATTAAACTTGCCAATGAAAGGAAACTTGGGCCTTATTTTTTAAAAAGCCTATTTCAGTTTAGCTGCATTTATTTCAGGTAATGGCTCAATCATGTATTGTCTCCCCTATCAGGGAGTATCCAAGTGTAGAGGTAAGGAGAAAAAGGATCCTCAGGTCTAGGCCCAGCATTGTGTTCCTGGCCCTCCCCAAACTCTATGAGACTATTTCTCATCCTGCCTGGATACTGGCATCTTCCTGGTATCTACTGCTGAAACCCATGGAAGAGAACTTGTGGTCTTTTCTCTGTTCTGATCAGATCCTTGTGCTGATCCCTTCATGATTTGAACTTAGCCTTAGTAGGATAGAAGAGGAGCTGACTCCCTCTCCTCTGTTGAGAGCATCTCCTCAACCATTCCCACCTGTCACCTGGATGCACCCTGTTGGCTGTTGTCTTTCTTTGAGGGGACTGGAAATCCCAGCCTGTGCCCAAGGAAATGAGGAGAAAGTCCACCTGCTCCCATATACCTGAACCTTATCTGACTGTTTTTAATGTTCCACCCTAGAAGTTGACCTGGAATGGGGAGGAAGAAGTCACAGATCTGACTATGCCCCTTCCTTCCTCATCTCCACTTACTTCTTTTTCTGAAGCTCTCCCATCCTTCCCTATGTCAGCGGCAGCCTGCCCACAGCACAGCCTGTATTCTCCCTCTTCCTGTGCTCCCTAGTAAAATTTTAAGTTTAGATTTCAAGAAGTTTGGTAATAAAGAAATCCTTTTCTCTCTCAACAAACCTTTCTTTCCTCCCAGGAGCCTTCCTTTACAAGAGCCCTTAATGCATCCATGCAATAAATAGCATGTTCTCTGAAGCCCTGAAACCCACTGACTCATTGGGTGGAAAGTCCCAGAACATTATAATTTAAAGGAAAGGAAAATACATTACTTCACTGTTGCAAATGTATGTCTGACACACTCTCGCTCTTGAAGGAAAACTGCTAAAAATATTGGTAATGTTTCCTTCCCACACATACCTCCAGGACAACTTCTAATGAATATTACCTTGTGGCATTTGGGGATATCATAGCTTTCCTTTCTAGGGCAATGCTAATATCTTGGATGACTTTCAAGTCCAATATTACACAATCAAGTTCCAGTAATTACTTCTCTGGTCCTTTTTCTCAAAAGAGTGTGGAGTAGTATCCATTGTCTTAGAGCCACCCTGAGACCTTCAATGTGGTTATTTTATGTTAAAAAAAAAAAAAAAGAAAGCCCTTTTCTCATTGGAATATTAACTTGTTTGGGGCCCTTGGGTGGCTCAGTCAGATGAGCATCTGACTTTTGGTTTCAACTCAGGTCATGGTTTCATGGTTCCTGGGTTCAAGCCCCCTGTCGAGCTCTGTGCTGACAACAGGGAGCCTGCTTGGGATTCCCTCCACTTCTCTCTCTGCTCCTCCCCTGCACACACATTCTCTCTCTCTCTCTCTCTCTCTCTCTCTCTCTCTCTCTCTATCTATCTATCTCTTTCTCTGTCTCTCTCAAAATAAGTACATAAAACTTTAAAAATTTTAAATAAAAAAGAATTTTAAATTGTTTATGTCAGTATTACAATTAAAATGGCAAGTTTTCTTGATTACAGTAGAATTTTTCAAAGAGATTTCTGAAACAAGCCTGCTTCTTATGTTAAAAATATTTCTTTTGAGGTCAGAAAAACTAAGAACTGTCTTAAGTAGGAAATTAGGAAAAGTGATTATAGAGGTTTGCTATTCTAAACATTCTTCAAGAAGAAATTGCTTTGTCAGAAGTTGGCAGGGTGGTGACACTGCATTGAAGTGTGTCCCTAGATTCAGGTCCCTGTCTCGGGGGAGCATGGAGTACGGCACTGGCATTTGGGCAACCTTGGGTCCAAACCCAGGTGTGGGGAGAAAGGAGGAGATGAGGAGTCCTTTAAACTAGCAGTCATACTAGGGGCGCCTGGGTGGCTCAGTCAGTTGAGCATCCAGCTTCAGCTCAGGTCATGATCTCACAGTTGGTGAGTTTGAGCCCTGCATTGGGCTCTGGGCTGACAGTTCAGAGCAGGAAGCCTGCTTCAGATTCTGTCTCCCTTCCTCTCTCTGCTCCTTCTCTGCTCACAGTCTCTCTCTCTCACTCTCTCAAAATAAATGTTAGGACATTTTTAACTAGTAGTCATACTCAAGTCATGATCTGCCCCTCTTGCTCCCACTCCCCTCTAAGAAAAACAACAACAAACCACCACCACCGCCACCACCACAACGAAAAAAAAAAACAGAAAAAAACACTAGTAGTTACAGATTCAAAAGCACATCCTAGCGACACCTCTGTCAGATGGGCATTAGCTTAGCCACAAACTATGAGGAATAGTTTGTACTTACATATCATGAAAACATTTTCTAACAATTACCTAATATCAATGTTCTGATACTTCAATTTGTCTATTTAAAAATAGAATAAGCTGCCTTATGCATATTAAGTTTCTTTTCACAGGAATTATTCAGACAGAGACTGTTGAGGTTTATCATTGAAATATGAAAATAAGTTCCTCGAAAATTTACATTATCTAGACAAGATCTACAGTCCTGTGGAATCTCAGTCCAAAAGACCAAAAAGACAAAATCAGTCCTTTGAATTTGAGAATGAAAAATGTCATTCAAAAAAACTTTGCTCTTAAGAATGGAAATATTGAAAAAATAAACAAAATCGATAAACCTCTAGCCAGGCTCCTCAGAAAGAAAAGAGAGAGCACCCAGATAGACAAAATCATGAATGAAAAAGGATCTATTACAACCAATCCCTTAGAAATACAAGCCATCATCAGAGATTACTATGAAGAATTATATGCCAACAAACTGGACAACACAGAAGAAATGGACAAATTCCTAAATGCACATGCACTGCCAAAATTCAAACGGGAAGAGATAGAAAGCATGAATAGACCAATAACCAGTGAAGAAATCGAATCTGTTATCAAAAATCTCCCAACGAATAAGAGCCCAGGGCCAGATGGCTTCCCAGGGGAATTCTACCAGAC
>PJEM01017634.1:0-21398 GCA_004023845.1 Helogale parvula
GCCAACTGTACTCTATCATGAAAAAATATCACTGCTGCCAACAACGAAGAAGACTGAAAGGGCAACTGAAAAATAACCACAACAAACAAACAGAGAAAAAACAAACTAACTCCGATGAAGGAAAAGTCCTATGTCTGATCATGTCACTGGATCATTGAAACACTTCAGGAAAAGGACTTTATATCTCCACAAGAATTCCCGAGGAGTGAAGAGAGAGGAATATATGAAAATACTCTCTGTGGTACCAGCATTACTAGGTTACTGAATCAAAGGAACACACTCCTGTAAAAGAGGCCAGAAACTATGAAAACTATCTCGAACCACAGATGACATGATCTATAGAAAACACCATAGAATCCTCACATTTCTTTTGTATTATTTTCGTCAATGCTTGTATTATTTCTGCTAAGTTTTTTACGACTTTCAATTTTTCTACTTTTTAATGTTATAAATGCTTCAGATAAGGAAAACATTCATATAAATATCATGACACCCAAAGGAACTAGAAAAGGAAGACAGCTAAAATTGAGTAGAGGAAGAAATAGCAAAGCAACATCTGAAATTATTTTATTTAGAAAGAAAAAAAAGACATGAATACAACCGAGACCAGAAAAAAAATACCATAACATTGAAAGGAATGTCCAGTTTAGGAGAAGAACAAGACTAGGAATCCTTCAACTACATATACAATGATACATTGTCACGTTAAAAACTAGGGAAGAAAGCCGCTGGGGTGCTTGGTTGCTCAGTTGCTTAAGCGTCTGACTTCAGATCAGGTCTTGATCTCAGGCTTAGTGAGTTTGAGCCTTGTGTTGGGCTCTGTGCTCACAGCTCTGGGAATAGACCCTGCTTGGATTTCGAGTCTCCCTCTCTCTCTGACCCTCCTCTGCTCGTACTCTGTGTCTCTCACAGAAAGAAATATTTAAAAAAAAAGTTTCCACTTAATGCCTAAAAATGCACAAGTTGCTAGGATTGAAATAGGACTCTTAAACCCAAGAATTCAGAAATCTTCTTAGACCTATAAGAAAAATGAGTTGAATTCAAAATAAAAAATCTCTCGGCACAGTAAGGCCCAAGATCACATGCATTCGTTTCTCAATACTGACATGTAAAAAAATAATAACTAAAGATAATCTATTCAAAATCCTACAAATAGTGAAAGAGTGGAAACATATTCGAAAGTATCCTGTGAGGGGGCACCTGGGTAGCTCAGTTGGTTAAGCCTCCGACTTTGCCTCAGGTCAGATCTCACATTCAGGGGTTCGAGCTCCATGTCAGGCTAGGTGCTGACAGCTCAGAGCTTGGAGCCTGTTTCCAGTTCTGTGTCTCTTTGTCACTCTGCCCCTCTCCCTCTCAAGTTCTGTCTCTCTTTGTAGCAAAATAAAATAAAACATTAAAAAAAAGTATCCTGTGAGGCAAGCGTTCCTTCGACACCAAGTAGAATGAACCAAAAAAAAAAAAAAAAAAAGTCTGGTTGACTGAGGAGTCTTGCCACCTTAGCTTTCTTTTGACATCCAGTTGCATGCTATGTGTTTTCCAGTTTCCCAGTTGTCAGTCTGCAGGTATCTTTATGTCTAAATGAGTCTCCTAAAGGCAGCGAATAGTTTTCTTTATTTCCGTGTTTGCTGTTGTTATTGTTGTTTGTTTTTGCCATTTTGATACTCCTGGATATGGATGTCTGTTTTCCTCCAGGAACATGGAAGATTTCTCCCATTATTTCTTGACATAAATGTTCTGTTTTCTGTTCTCATTTTCTTCGGACATCCATAATAGAAATATTATTACATTTGATGGAGTCTCTGAGTTCCCTATGTCAGTACTATTGTACGATTCTTCTCCTGTCTTTTGCTTAGATTCATTATTTTTATCTTTATCTTCTTCTAGGTGACAGTCATTCTTTTGTACTTCCAACGCGCTCTTCACTGTTAAGCCTGTTTCCCCTATTTTTTTTTAACTTAAAAAATAATACCTGTTTATTTATTGAGAGAGATACAGAGAGTGAAGGCAGAAGAGAGGGAGAGAAAATCCCTATCAGGCTACAGGCAGTCACTACAGAGACCAGGATGGGGCTCCAGCTCCTAAACTGTGACCTCATCACCTCAGGCAAATTCAAGAATTGGATGCTTCATCGACTAACCCACCCAGGTGCCCCTCAGTCTGTTCACTGCATTGTTCACCTCTGTTTGATGCTTTTTTAAAGTGCTGTAGCTCCCTGGGACCATTCGCACTATTCTTTTCTCAACCCAGAGAGGATCCTTATGAGTGTTTGTTGCCTTAAACTCTCCACCAAGCATGTTACTAAAACTGTTTTACTTAAATGTCCCTTCGTGGCCATATCTTGTTCTTTGACTTTGGATAAATTTTTCCATCCTGGCATTTTGTCTAAGGCTCTGCCTTCCGCTGTATGTTAGAAGACGCAGTTAGGTCTCCTGCCAGATCATTTAAGCCAGTGGCCTGCAGATGCACTCTGTGACTGCTATGGACAGTGTAGGATCCCTGCCTAAACATGGTAAGTCATAACTAGGGGCGCTGTGGTCGCTTGTGAATCGACACCTGACATCAACTCCACCAGAACTGAGGCGCCGCAGAACCGTCTGGTCAGGTTTGTGGTGTGGGCAGCAGCTTGCACAGGTCTCCCGGGGCAGGGGCTGACCTTGCTGGGACTGGGGCAGGCTTGAGAGACAAGGGCAGTACCAACTGAGCACAGGGAGCTGGGGGCTTGGAGGAAGCAAGACATATCTCCAGGGTCCCTACTGAGCTACCTCCCTCGGGGCGCTGTGTGTTGATGCTGACAGGCATCAGAGAGAAGGATCTCCAGCCAGGGCTTTAGTTCAAAAGGCATGTCCGTGAATTTGGCCCGTCAGAAAGTGCTAGTGTAGTGACTGGTCTCCCCCTCTGTGTATTCCAGATGACTTTGCCACACTGACTGACCCCAGGTCGTTGGCCTGCCTTCTTTCCAGAAGCAGCACAGTGCCCTCTGGATCTATCCCAGCCAAGCCTGAGGATCCTGAAAACTCCAGACTTCAAGACAGGCTAGGTTCTACTGCAAAGGAAACAAAAAAAAAAAAAAAAAAAAAAAAAAAAAAAAAAAAAAAAAAAAAAAAAAAAAAAAAAAGAACTAATAGGTAACCAACAGAATGGGAAAAGATAGTGGCAAATGGCATATCCAAAGGGCTAGTATCCAAAATCTACAAGGAAACTCACTAAACTCCATACCTGAAAAATGAATAATCCAGTGAAAAAATGGGTAGAAGCCTTTAATAGACACTTGTCCGAGGAGGACATCCAGACGGCCAACAGACACATGAAATAAGGCTCAGCATCACTCAGCATCAGGGAAATACAAATCAAAACCACACTGAGATCCACCTCACACTGGTCAGTGTTGGGACCCATCTAGCCAGCAGTGCTGTGTGGCCTTTGGGACCCTGCTTCCCCTGCTTGAAAATGTGTGCACTTGACTGCTTGACCTAAGTGGATCAGAGACTGGGGTTAGTTCTCCTATTATTCATGCCACTTGGTAATTGTGGTTTCAGCATATGGGCAGATTTTCTGATTGAAACTTCCCCCCCTAGTTAGAGGCACTTTACTCACAGACTATTGTTTGAACCTTTAAAGAAAAATGGCCTTGTCATAAGCTTCGGTTAACATTACACTATATACGCAAAATAAGACCCCTGCTGATGTATTTTTAGTGATAAATTATGTTTTTTGATCTTCTGTATTGTACTTCATTCCTGTCTTTAATTTTCTGTTCTCTCTTCCTTGATAACAATGATCCTTTCTGAAACGTGATTCTTAAGAAGTTGCAAACAATGTAATCATTAAAAAAAAGATGTAATCACCTGTGGTATATAAGACACCAAGTTTCACAGTAAAGTGTGGTCTCTTCCACCATTCATGTTGTCTGTGTTCTTTCTTATAGATATTTCGCTGACACCAACCCCCTACTCAGAGATCCTTAGACTCTGGTGCGTGGGCTGGTCCCCCGCAGGTCAGAGTGGCTAAAATGAACAACTCAAGAGACTATAGATGCTGGGGAGGATGTGAAGAAACGGGCACCCTCCTACACTGTTGGTGGGATATAAACTGGTACAGCTGCTCTGGAAAACAGTGTGGAGGTTCCCCAAAAAACTATTGATAGGACTCCCCAATACCCAGCAATTACATTGCTAGGAATTTATTCAAGGAATACATAAGTGCTGATTCACAGGGGCACATGTACCCCAATGTTCATAGCGGCACATTCAACACTAGCCAAATCATGGAAAGAGCCTAAATGTCCATCAACTGATGAATGGATCAAGAAGATGTGGTTTATCTATACAATGGAATACTACATGGCAATGAGAAAAAAAATGAAATCTGGCCATTTGTAGCAAAGTGGATGGACCTGGAGGGAGTCATGCTAAGCGAAATAAGTCAGGTAGGAAAGGAAAGAAACCATATGTTTTCACTCACAGGTCTAACGGGAGAAACATAACAGGAGACCATGGGAAGGGGACATGGCGGGAAAAGAGTATGGGAGAGGGAGTGAGGCAAATCATGAGAGACTTGGAATGCTGAGAATGAACTGAGGGCTGAAGAGGGAGAGGGGAAGGGGAAGAGAGATGATGGTCACGGAGAGGGGTACCTGTGGGGAAGAGCACTGGGTGTTAGATGGAAACCAACTTGGTAATAAACTACTTAAATAAAAAAAAAAAAAAAAGGCTAGCTGCCAGATCTCATGAAATTCTGCCCTTCCCATTTTCCAAGCCAATGATTCTGGGGAAGTGTTCTCCATCAGCATTCCCGCGTGTGCTCCTGTCTCTCATGACCTGCTTCCTGACCATGGCTTTCTGTCCTCTGCAGTGCCGCAATTCCTTTCTCCCGAAACCATGTCTTTAAACGTTCTGCCGTCTTCAGTGTGTGTGGCCTCTTCTTTCTCACAAGTTGGGGACTTTGTGCTGTCAGCGTTCAGGCCCATTTGTGGGATTTTTAGAATGATCTCTCAATTATCCAGATGTATTCATGAGAACTGAGGAGCCTAGGGTCCTGCTACTCCGCTGCCAATTTTCTCCCTTCTGAAGAATCCCTGTATGTAAAACTCATCCATAGTTTACATTTTCTTTGGATAATAGAAACACAACACATAATAATCACTGTGTTTCTATACAAAAAACGCTTACATTTGACATAATGATAGAAGTCAAACCGCGTTTAACAGTATAAAATATTGTGCATAAATTGAGAGACAAAAATGGAAATATATCCATGTTCTTGGACCGGAACAGTTCACACGAGAGCTGTCAACAGTGCTCAGTGTGCTCTGCTCACGTAATGATCTCCATCAGAGCCCAATGCCAGTTCTAGCAGGTATGTCAAAATCCATCCAGACGTTCACTGGGAAGTCACAGGGTAATATATACCCAGTACAATCCCAGAAATAAAGGGCACCTTGGTGGCAAACACTTCTTAATGTGAAGCATCCTACTAAGCCATCGTTACCAGCATAACATCCTTCCGACATAAAGGCAGGCATAGACTACTGGACCCGGGATGCTGAGCTAGATGTGTATCTCACCAATGTTCATGTGTATGACAATGAGCTGAAGATCCCATTAAATTCATATTCTGACTTGGAGGTCTGAGTTTCGATATTTCTCTCAAGTTGCAAGTGATGCTAACATACTCAGTTCAAAGACGTGCTTTTAACTTCTAAGAGAAAACAAAACAAACATAAAAAAGGAAAGCAAGGAAAAGAAAAGTCACGAGGACTTTGAAGATAATGATTATTGTGGAAATGACAACTTGTAACCTCAAGAACTGCAGCTCCTGTTCTTGAACATTAACTAAGCACCACACACCATCTAACACTTTTCCATAAATTCTCCCATGAATCCACATGACCAGGGAGAACATTAGAATTGATTTACATTGTGGTGCCCGGGTGGCTCAGTCGGTTAAACATCCACCTTCAGCTCAAGTCATGATCTCATGATTCGTGGATTTGAGCCCCTCGTCAGGCTTTGTGATGACAGCTCACAGCCTGGAGACTGCTTCGGCTTCTGTATCTCCCCCACCCTCGCTCATGATCTCTCTCTCTCTCTTTCTCTCAAAAGAATAAATCAACGTTAAAAACATTTAGAATTGATTTTACCGTTTCACAGAATACCTTGGGAATACTGTCATAGCAGTGCAGCTCGAGTTTTAGCCCAGATCGTCTGACTTGGAATTTGTCTACAGGAACACACAGACCACTACAGAGAGGAAACCCTAAAAGACGGTTCAGAGCAGGTTTCAAAGTGAAAAAGGTAATACAAACATGACTGAAACACAGAACTCATTGACAAAAAGAGGAAAGTAAGGATACAACACAAATTACGAAAATGACAAATCAAATAAAAAAATAAATGTGAAAGACTTAAACTGTTTTGGTCATTGAAACCAAGAAATGTTTGCAGAGGTTACAGCACATACATCTATTAGTGACGGAAGGTTTTAGTGTCCTCCAAACACACTACAGAGACAACACTCACTTTGATAGAACTGACATAGCTATTGTTTGTGAATCCCCTAGCGTTTTCAAAGTTTTTGTTTCAGGGATCTTTTCTCCTGAATTATAGTTTACATATTTAAGACAGTTGAATGTATAGGATGCATATTTTTATTTTTCTAGAGCGACGGAGAAGTGATAAGGAACAGTACATATGTGACATGAGTATAGAATCAAACGGAATTTTCAGCAGCAAGGCCTGACTGATTTACAATTTCCACTTTCTACACTAGTATCTACAGAAAACATAAGAGCGGGCTTTCATTTTCTGAAGAAACGAAAAACAGTATGACACACAGATGCAAATTTCCAGGGGTAAATGATGTGACGGATGCACATCTTTCAGTACATCCGCCCAAAGTATTTCATGGTACATGGGACAAAATATTAACCTATCCTGGAGGGATCCTGCAGAGAGCACAGAGCAAATGAAGGGCAGAGACCAGTAATGGCTCGGTGTTTTTAGGTCTCTAGCATTCCTGAGGGGACATATAAGAACTGCTGGGAAATACGTGTCCAGAGCACCAAGGAAGTAAATCACAATCTGAAACTAAACATGACAATTTCTTGATAAGTCCCAGGCCTCCTGCTGACTGGTATCTCGTCTCACGTTCTTCTTTCAAGGATGGTGTTCTTGTCTTCCTTCCTGAGAGCGCCCAGAGGAAGGGACCGCTCCATACAAATATGACTCATCCAGGAAGGAAGAAGAGGGACAGGCAGCATTTATTGAATGCCAGGGCTGAACCTACGGCTCCCTCACCGCATGTCTCTCTCAAGATTAACCAAAGGACAATAAAAACGTGAATCCTTTTGAGGTAGCAGAAAAAGAGAAGGAAGAGGCTCACCTCAACAGATGGAAGCAAGTCTCCATGGTGTCCAGCTTGAGTTCAGTCAAGGGCACTAAGTATATTTACAAAATGAAGCAAAACCACAAAAATACTTCTGTAATCTGAAGCACACTGCCCCCTCTAGACTCACATGCAGAACGTAGGCCCCAGGCCAAATTCCAGGCCTGCATCACAGAAGATGAACTGTTTCAATGGATTCTTAATCATGGGGAAGAGGACAAAATAGGTGAGACCAAGGCCCTTCTCTCTCTTCACTTTTCTGTCAAGATGCCTCCACCCTTGCATGGTGGTCACAACTTTTTTTCCTCCTTCATCTAGTCACCAAGCCAAACGTCTTCTTGCAAATAGGTGCCTCTTTAAATAAGTAATGCAGGTAAAACGGATTCTGGTTGCACTGTTGTATTTCTTAGCTTTGGGCCCTTGGATTCCATAGCTCTTGAAAATATCAAGTTTTCCCTGTCCTTTTAGTAATTCCTATAGCTTCATGCTACAGGATCTCTTGTGTTTTCCAATCAGGTTTCTTGCCAAAATCTGACTTTGCCTCAAAAGGGCATAGACGTAAAATTTCATTGCACTTTCATGTTTTCCCAAAAGAATCCACAATGACAGAAAAGTCTTCAGAAGACGTGTGCCCATGAACAGGCGTTTTAGGAGAGGAGAGATGAGAGAGAGCACATTGCAGGGGGAACAACGTCAGAAGCTCTCACAGAAATGACTATTCTTCAAGTGTCTCCTAGGCTGCTCGGCCAGTGAGGATGCCAGACTCCTCTAGATGCTATTATTCACTTTTTCACTCAGCTGGGCACACTCTCTTCCCTCCCATGTCCTACCTGTTCTCCAGCAATTTACCTTCACCTCCATTTTGATAACGGTAAATTTGCTTTCCTAAGTCTACATCTTACTATGAACACCTAGGATGAGCATGATTTGAGGAGTCGGTTACCTTTCGTTGCAGGCAACTGAAGAAAACAGTGTAACCTATATATGTTTATGTGTATTGGTACCTAATTTGTGTTCTCTCTTTTCTCTTAAGGTATACCTGGCATACAATGTTACATCAGATCAGATGTAAAGGCTGGTGATTTGACAACTCTATAGCATTAATTCTCTCACCACAAGGGAGCTACCCCCTGTCATCATACGGTGCTGTTATAATACCACTGAATGTATGCCCTGTGTTGCATCCTGTATCAGCATGATGGACTAATTCCATACTCGGAAGCCTGTCCTTCCCAATCCTGTTTACCCATATTGCCCATGCTCCCTCCCCATTCCACTCTGCTGGTGTTTCTGCTTTTGTTGTTCCTACTCGCCATTTGTAACAAAGTAGACAGACCTAAAAGGTATTATGCTATGTGACATAAGTCAAAGAAAAGTAATAATAATATGATATCATATATATGTACAAATCAATCACAAAACAGATGGAAAAACTAGAGGAGAATCAAACCCATCCCATGAGTATATACTTTGTTTCAATAAAGTCAATGGATAACCTTGAGAACTCTAAAAATTGATTCTACACGTTCCATAATGTAACAAGGTGGGCTGTAATAATTTTCAAATTCTGGCTGCAGATAGGATGTTTGCTTAGGACACAGCGAACACCATAGACACCTAGATCGCTCTAATATCACTGCTCAGCCCCCAGCCCCAACTCCTACAGGTAGAATCTGCACATACAGTGGATCCAGGAGACCTGAGCATAGGAAACCCCAGTATTTTAAGGAAAATCTAGGATAACTGCTGGAACCTTTGCCAATGGTGCAGACACATATTTTTGTGTTCAAGAAACAACTCTGTCCTATATCTAAGAGCAAGATACTATCATTATATTAGAAAGGTTTTTTATACACAAACCGAAGTGGAATGATAGAATGAGAATTTTCAATGTTTCTAACTATGACAAATAAAAAAACTTAAAACCATGGAGAATAATCTCCTACCAATAGTTTCTAATCACATGACCCTGATTTGGCTCCTGCCTAATTGTCTATGTTTCCAACGCATCGTAAAATACTCATGAAACAGACACAAGAAACGGGATAAAAACTGTAAGACTTACCTTAAGATGGTGACCGAGCAGCCACTTTGCTGTGGGTTGGAGAGAAGCGCGTGCACCGATGACCCCCACCCCCACCTGCAGACCTGGAAGGTCCTGAGCCAGTTTGAAAACAGCCAATCATGAAGCCCCAGCTTCCCATCACCCTGACAGAGGAGGCAACCTATTCCATCCAGCCAAGTCCCTGAAATGCCCTCATATGATAATCTGCCCTTCCAAGATCAAACCTGGAACCCACTCACCCATAAAAAAACCCGCCCCTCCCCTACCAGACGAGACTTCCCTAACTCCCCACTCCGGGAGTCATGGACCCTTGCCCAGGATTCGCAGATTCCAATAAAGGCTTTCGTGGCTCCATAGCTTGGTCTCTTTCTTTCCTCTCATCTCTGCCTCCATCTATTAAATCTTACCAAAACTATTCAATTCATGTCGTCAAATATTTTCCAAGGGTATGACTGGCATGATTCAATGCAGAAAATCAGGTGACCTGTAGCATTCCCTTCTGCAGTGTCCCTGGCCGGGTGGGGTGGGGGTGGTCTTAAGGTTCAACCAGGTAAAGAAAACCTAATACGTATGATGGTTTACCGTAAATTTCTGTGGTGAATCTTCCAAGGGAAATAACTGGGTGAAGAAACACCTAAACTGTGAAAAAGCACATGATATACATGTACTGGAGATGATGAGAGGATTTTGTACTCCTTACCCAGGCAAAGGAGGTCCTGGATCCCGTGAAATCACAGCTCAATGCAATAAAAGTGGTGATAATGGAGAAACAAATAGGAATTCGTAGGTGTTCTACAGGGTATATTAAAAAGAGCAACCCATGGGGCACCTGGGTGGCACAGTCGGCTAAGCCTCCGACTTTGGCTCAGGTCATGATCTCATGTTGGTGGGACGAGTCCCGCATCAGGCTCAGTGCTGACAGGTTAATTATCTAATGTTCTATTTTTATTTTTGAGACAGAGAGAGACAGAGCATGAGCAGGGAGGGGAAGAGAGAGAGAGACACAGAATCAGAAGTAGGTTCCAGACTCAAGCATCTTAGAAATACAGCTGACCATTCAATAACATGGGTTACGTATGTTGGCAAAAAGCACACTAGGAAAGAACAAAACACAACACATAGGTTAAGACTTTAAATAGCGATTGAGAATTCTGTGATCTTAAGTTTGTGGTGACTTTGTTCAGTTAGCAGCTGTTACGTAGAACCGCTGTGAATTATTTCGTGAGCTAAGGTTCAATCATCAAAGAAGAAATCATTTACTACTCATGGACCACGTTGGAACGTACACACTTTGCCATGAGGGGTAAGACGGCGAGGTCAAGGTTGAGTACAGGCAGAGGATGACAGGAACTGCGGCAGATGCTTTTTGGGGTGCATGGTAGGAGTACTTTGGATTGCCTGGGCTCACTCTCAAATGCATAATTTGCAGCAAAAGGAGTGGATCATGGCAGCCGCTCCCTGCAGGGGTCTTCTCTAAGAGATGCAGGAGGCAAACACAGGAGAGTAGGCTTTCTTCTTTAAATGCTTATGGGGAATTCTTATCAGGAACTTCTATCTACTTGAGATGGTAGGGCTGTTGTCTAGTGAGTCTGCTATTGGGTGGAGCTAGCTTCAGTTCAAACTCCCTGCAGCAGGCTGGTTATACACAATGGATTCCAAGACAGCGGCAGCAAGAAATTGTTCAGCCACACTCTCAGTAATACTTCGGTATCCTCCTGATTAAAAGCTCCTAAAGCCCCAGCACTTACAAAAAGGAAGCAAAGATATAATATGGAAACTTTGGGGGACAGAAGTTCAAATAATTTGAAGTTAAGGCCACTGGGAACAGATTATTTGTGAAATCACCCTACTGCTTAAACAAGTACAAGTGACCCTTGAATAAAGCAGGGGTTCCCTGTACCCATCAGGCACGCAGTTGACAATCTGTGTCAAAGTTTGACTCCCCAATGTCATTTTATTTTTTTATTTTTTTTAACTTGTAACTCTTAAAAAGTATATTTCTTACTTATTTTTGAGAGACAGAGAGAGTGCGAGCAGGGGAGGGTCAGAGAGAGAGAGGGAGATACAGAATCTGAAGGAGGCTCCAGGCTGTGAGCTAGCTGTCAGCACAGAGCCCGACGCGGGGCTCGAACCCACAAACCGTGAGATCTGACCTGAGCCGAAGCAGAACACTCAAGCGACTGAGCCATCCAGGCACCCCCCCCCATGTCATTTTAATAGCTACCCTATAGTCAATTAATATATATGTTTGAGGGGTGCCTCAGTGGCTCAGTCAGTTGAGCATTCGACTTCGGCTCAGGTCATGATCTCAGGGTTTGTGGGTTCCAGCCCCGCGTCGGACTCCGTGCTGACAGCTAGCTCACAGCCTGAAGCCTCCTTCAGATTCTGTGCCTCCCTCTCTCTCTCTGACCCTGCTCCCCACTCATGCTATCTCTCTCTGTCTCTCAAAATTAAATAAAAAATATTTTAAAAATATACTTGATATTTTATAGGTGTTTATTATGGTGTTCCTGATATCGAGGAAGTTCAAGAATAGAAAATACTAAGAAAATCAAAAGGAAGAGTAAATACATTCACAGTAGTGTCCTATAAATAAATCTGCCTATCAGTTGGACTCACATAGTTCAAACCCATGTTGTACAAGGGTCAAGGGTACTTTGTGTTCCTGTCAGTTCACCTGCAACCTTGATGACAATGAGGCAGGCTAAGGGTGGATTCGGATACCACTTCTCTCATTATAAATCAGAGTTCACATACTAAAATCCATCCAGGCTTATTAAGGGATATATATTCACTTCAAATGTACCCTTAACAAACCACTGTAAAATCACTGTATGATTCTTGGTCAAAATACATATTAGAATCTTTCAAAAACTATTCTTGTTCCTCTGATGGATAAATCTGTGAGTTATACATTCCACGTCATTCAAACTAACGCCAGTTACTGAGTCAAAGTAGACTGACAAGAATCTTTCACCCTTTTACAGAAGAGTTAGTGATACTTTCCTCAGGTATCTGTAAAATCTCTTTCCAACTACAGACCTAATATTCTTGACTCATAACAAATACTATTATGAAGATACCCTCAGATATTTATGAGCTGCTACCGTATTTTTGCAAAACACTAATTGGCAAAACATGTCAATCCAGAATGTTTCTGTAGTTTTAATGCAAAGAATGATGCCCTGAAGAGCTCCTGGTGACTGATACTACTCTTCTATGGCAATCAGAAAAAGCAACCCCATGGAGACCTCCTTCATATATAGTCCAGAACACTGTCCTTAATCTTCCAAGGAGAAGTCCGTAAGCATGAATTTCCCATCATAAAAGAGATCCTCATGTCTGTGCGACAACAACAATCAAATCATTTTGCATGACATAAGCAATAAAGCCATAGCATGAGAAGATTTAGGAGGAAAATTCATAATATATGCCATGCCAAGAAAAACCTTAGATATGGTCAACAGGAAAAAAGAGAATAATTAGCCTTCTTCAGACATCCACTATCCCTTGATTCTTTCAAGCGTCTTACAAATACAGTTGACCATTCAAGAACATGAGTCGAAACAGTGTGGGTCCAGTATACACAGATTTTAAAAAAATAGAAATCCAATGAACTACTGTAAATATGTGTGCATTATGGCTTCCATCATCCTTAGTTTTCTCAAGCTTACTTACTTATAACAATACCAGTTATAATACAGACAACAAGCAAAACATGGGATGATTGACTGGTAATGACCTAGGTAAGGCTTCAGCTCAGAAATAGGCTATTTCCATAGAAAAGCAGGTAGGGTTTTACGTTCTGGGGATTCAAGAGATCCCCACAGATTTTCACAGGTCGAAGGGTTAGTGCCCCTTACGCCTACCCTGATGTAAGTGATCTCGGTGACCAACTTTGGATTTTCCTCTAAATAAACACTCTGCTTTAGAATCATACCTGAAAAGTGGTACTGACTCACTGCTTCTGGTTGCGCATTCTCTGATTTTGTTCAGATTTGCTTTTTCATTCTAAAGTTTGCCAAATGTCAGCATCTTACAAGTTTTTATCCTTTTCAAAGACTCTGGATTTTCATGAAGTGTATATTAAAACCAAAACTCCTTTTTCCTTCATTACATTTCTAGGGTTTCTATCCATTGTGTTTTCTCTCGTGTTAAGTAAGGGTTCAGTTCCAGGTAAAGCCTTTGCCAATATTCTTGGCATCTGTAAGTTATCTCCTCAGGACACATTATCTTGTGTTCAATGGTCTTCCTTACAAGCTAAACACTTCACCACGTCCTTTACGTTTATGGGGTTTCATTCACCATGCTCCCCCTGATGTTCAGAAAGTTTGTAGTTGGGCTTCACAACTTTGCCACATATACGTGTGTGTGTGTGTGTGTGTGTGTGTGTGTGTGTGACTGTGCATGTGTGCGTGTGTGTTTGGGTGTTGGTATTTATATTTAAATATATAGTATGTATCTCCTAGGTCGATAAGTCTTGAGTAGTAGCCAAAAAGTTTGCCTCATTGTATAGATTTGTTAGATTTCTTCCCATTATGAAATCTCTGCTCTTGAGTGAGATTTGAAAACAAGTTAAAAGCTCTCCCAGAGTCACAATGGTTTTGAGTCTACTCTCCAGTCAGGAGAGAATGATGTACAAGAAGATTTCAGCTTCCATACAAGACTTTCCAACATTTCTTACTCTGATACTGGCTCTCTGGAGATGGAGCTCTCTCATGTTTATTTCAATTTGACTCTTCACTTATGCTTTTCACACACTCATCGCCTGGGTAACTTCTGTCTCCACGATCCACACCTCAGTGATTACGAAAGCTAGAGTCCTAAACGAAAGGCCTTCCTAGGAACCCAGCATATACATCCTTGCCCCACATTAAGTATCATATGGTAACTACTGAACAGTGGTGTTTAGATAAAACCCATCTGTGTTTATCAAAATTAGAGACTCTGGAACAGGGGGAGTATGTGTTGGTAAAAAAAAAAAAATAATGAACTCTACATACAGGACTTCTCCAATCAATCACATTTTGAATTTTTATCTTCCTTTTCAAATCTCTAATTTGCAGAATTGTTTTGGTGAATGGTTAATCCAATTTTATATTTGAAATACTTTCAGTGATTATTTTCAGTTCGGACTAGGTGACTTTTCAGAATTACCAAACGTCCTTCCCGGGAAGATGTATGTTTAAAAACAGATTTCTGACTTCAGCTTCTAAGGCGCCGGTCTGCAAAGAGCTGATGTAACGTGGGGATTTCCCCAGAAGGTTTTTGTCCTTGATCTCTTCTAGCAGTACGATTCCATTACGGGTAACTGTCCCTGCTTCGTGACACCCCTCATGAACATACATTCTACATTTCACTACACCCCACCACCTTCCCTGTCATCACTTCAGTAGAAGTACTCGGGGCCACAGTGTCCACTGCTGCCAATACCACTGTACCAAAGACTCCTCTTGGTCTGTCTGCCAACAAGCCTGGGGGGTGACACAAAGATACTACTAAAAGATACAAAAGAAGTCATCGCACTTACAACACTGACACGCATACATGTAAATATGCTAATGTGCAGAAGTAATACCCGTGAGAGGACATCAGCAGACTGGAGAAACAGGAAGCGCTAGGACTTTGCTCCTCCATGGAGACAAAAATAGACCAAAGGACCTTTCTGAGGGCTCCAGAAGCCAGATCGGAGCAGACAGCACGCCCAGGCAAGTACAAATGAAGAGGGCCACATGGAAAAGACAAAGAATGTTTAGGACACTTGCCTACAGCACCTGCTCACGCTCCCTGACACTCCAGGGCAACACTGTGAGAAAAGTCTTCTCTCTGTTGAGGAGAGAAACAAATGGATGTTCAACGACCTGGTTTCCTTGTGACCCTGAAGGGCTTGCTTCTGTCCCGCATGACACGGAAAGCAGAAGGAATGAGAGCGTCCTCGGGATACACTGTGGTGGCTGCTCCTACAAAAGGTGAGCATTTGTTCCAACAACGGAAGCACTGCAGAGCTGAGGACAAACAGAGAGAAGAAGGTATCACGGGCCCTAAAAAGTAACTACACTTTTTAAAGTTGGCAGTTACAGAAATTCAGAACATGTGTCACTGTCCCCAGAATGACTATAATTTGTGCCCCTCTGTAGAGACCAAGCCCATAATTCAGCCCAGAGGCCATTATCTTCATATATTTCTTTTGTTTTGTTTGATTGTGTTTGTGGGCGGTTTTGTCTGTTTGCTTTTTAATCTCAAATGTTGGCCAAAGATCGAAAGGGATACAGCGAAATATAAAATCGTGTTCCAATTAGAGGAACAAAAGACATCTCTACCTGGCCCTAAATTATTTAAGTACTATTAACTGCCTGAAAAAGAATTAGGAACCATCCTAAAGATGCTCATGGAGGAAGAAGAAAAATAGATCGTTAACTACATGATCTCAGGAAAACTCTATTCATGACCAAAATGGAAATGGAAGGAAACAGAACGTGTAACCAACAATGAACAAGAAAGAGGGAGACAAAGATTACAATTAGTGAACTTAAAAATACACTAAGACTGGGGAGAAGCACTGGGTGTTGTATGGAAACCAATTTGACAATAAACTATTATAAAAATAATAATAAAATAAAAAATACACTAAGGGGTCAACAACAGATTTGATCAAGAAGAAAGAATCAGATAACCTAACGTATCCTTGTGTTCAATGACCTACTCAGAATCAAAGGACAGAGTCTAGGGACTGATGGGACACCAACAGATGACCCAGTGAGGGCACTAAGGGAACCTCTGAGGAAAGGGGTGGGGACGGGGGAGACCACTGATATGAAGAATGAAAGTCTTCAATGTGGAAAGAAGAGGCAAATGCAGCAAGCTCAGCAAATTCGCAGTAGGATCGATGTCAAGACGTGAACGAAGTGACACAAAATGGACCCATCATAACTCACAGGTGAAAAGAGAAATTTGAACCCGCACGGCCCAATCAGCTCATCTCATCCAGGAGAGCTCCTGTAAGGGGAGTAGTGGGATTCTCAGACCTTACGGGAAGAAGGGGACAAGCAAATGGATTCAAGTATTCAACGGTCAAAACACATCCACTAAGGGCGCCTGGCTTCAGCTCAGGTTATGATGTCACGGTTCATGGGTTTAAGCCCTGTGTCAGGCTCTGTGCTGACAGCTCAGAGCCAGGAGCCTGCTTCAAATTCTGTATCTCTCTCTCTCTCCCTGACCGTCCCCTGCTCACACTGTCTCTGTCTTTCAAAAATAAATAAAAAACATTAAAAAAAAACATATCCAGTAAGAACTCGCTACCTGGCAAAATGGTTTTCAATGAATGTACAGATGGAGACTTTCCCAAATAAAAGTCCTCCAAGTTTACAAGCAGACCCGTCCTACAAGAAATAGTAAAGGAGGGCCTTCCGGCTGAAATAACAGGACTCTGAACAGTAACTGAAACCACATGAGAACATAGATGCCTCTGCTAAATATAAACATTTATACAACTGGAGCACCTGGGTGACTCATTTGGTTAAGCGACCAACATTGGCCCAGGTCATCATCTCACAGTCTGTGAGTTCTAACCCCAGGTTGGGCTCTGGGCCGACAGTCAGATCCTGCAGACTGCTGTGGATTCTGTTGTCTCTGTCTCTCTGCTTCTCCCCCATTTGCACTCTCTCTCTCTCTCTCAACAATAAAAACACATACAGAATTTAAAAAATATATACAATTATACAAAACTGTCATGTTGTAATGAGGAAGCACAAGACTTTAATTTCTGCTACAATAAAAAATCAGGGGTTCTGGGTGGCTTAGTCTGTTAAGCATCAGACTTCAGCTCAGGTCATGATCTCACAGGTAAGGAGTATAAGCCCCACCTCAGGTTCTGTGCTATTAGCACAGAGCCTGCTTCTGACCTGCTGTCCACCCTTTCTCTCTGCCCCTTCCCTGCTGGATCTCTTTAAAGAAATAGACAAATTTAAAAAAATACAAAATCATTAATCTAGGTAAAAAAAAAAAAGTACACATTGAAAGGGAGTTAGTGGCATCTGTAACTTAAGATCGGTGCAGGGGTAAAGCTGGTAAGTAGGATAATTTGAATGCAACTGAAAGTTTATTGTTTTTAATTTATTTTTTAATGTTTCATTTATTTTTGATACAGAGAGAGACAGAGCATGAGAGGGGGAGGGCAGATAGAGAAGGAGACACAGAATCTGAGGCAGCCTCCAGGCTTTGAGCTAGCTGTCAGCACAGAGCCTGATGCAGGGGTCGAACCCGGGAATGTGAGATCTGACCTGAGCGGAAGTCAGAGGCTTAACCAACCAAGCCACCCAGGCACTCCTGAGAGTATCAGTTTAATATGGCCTTTATACCTTTAAGGTGTTGAAAGTAACATCTATGTAAACTGCAAAAAAAAAAAAAAATACTACAGAAGACAGAAAAGTTAATGAGAGTGGTACCAAAGCATGTCATGGGTATAAGAGCACAATTAAGGATAAAAAACCTAAATTTGATACAGAGGTACAGAATTATTTATTTATTTATTTATTTATTTGAGAGACAGACAGAGGGAGACCGCATGCACAAGAGAGCCGTGGAAGGACAGAAGGAGAGGGAGGGAAAATCTCCTGCAGGTTCCATTCTCAGCTCCAAGCCTGACACAGGGCTCAATCTCACGACCCTGAGGTCATGACCTGAGCCAAAATCAAGACTCAGGTACTTATCAGACTGAGGCCCCCAGGCACCCTGGAGGTACAGAATGTTGAAAAATTACTTTCAATTCACAAGAGTAATTCTCTCAGGCAAGGAGACTATAAAATCACCAAAAAGTACATGGTGAAGTTAGTGGTCTGTTATGATGACTCACCAAGACATGACTAGTGTATCATTATGACGATTCACCTAGACATGATAAAACACTCACTGACCACTAACTACGGAAGAGAGAAAAAGGATGAGCAGCAAATACGTATGTATAACATTTATGCAAAGCAATACATACACAATTTTACTGCTAAAGGGCACGGCTGACTCACCCTTGACGTAAACTCACAATGCCCTAACGTTGCTAGATGAACACCGGCATCCTGTAACACAACACACAGGTACGTGAAACTACACCTGACCCGAGGGATGGGCCATACAAAAGAAAGCACAGGATCATAGGACGCAGAACCAGAAGACCACATTTCCTCCCCCAGAGTCTACGTAACAGAGATCAGTCCTTTCAAAGGAGACCTGCCGTGTAACTCTAATTTTCCCTGTGACTCTGTACCCACGAGCGAGGAGTACTGAGTAGATGGTGTGACTTCGTTGACAGTAAAACCGGAAAGCTATTCATTAAAATCATACAAAGTGCTCTACTGAAAAATTTTACAAATAAGAAATTAAAAGGCATTAAAAATGCACCATCCTCTTAATATATGCCTCCCCTTACATAGAGGGCAAGGATATAATCGATGCCTTAGAACTAAGCTGCCAAAAAGAAACCCTTTTTCCTTTCTAAATCAAAGAACATTCCCAACGTTGCAAAATATCCTGAGAATCACATTATAAACTAATAAATATGCAGGATGAAATTCAGACACATTGTGAGGAGACTAGAAGAATAGTCTTGTGATTTTTTCCTGAAGTAAAATCACATTCATGAACAATCCTTTTGTTATATATATCTAACTTCCCTAATTATCTACTTCACTTCCTTTTTTCTTTCTTAACTTTTTATTTATTGCTGAGAGAGAGAGAGAGATCCCTCAAGCGGCGGAGGGGCAATGAGAGAGGGGACAGATGATCTACAGCAGGCTCCACGCAGACACCAGAGAGCCCCTTGCGAGGCTCAAACTCACCAATGTGAGATCAGGAACTGAGCCCAAGTCCAGTGCTCCATCGACTGGGTCACTCAGGCACCCCTCTGTCTGATTTCCTATAAGGCACTTCCTCATGTCATATAGAACTTTGGATTCAAAACCATCAGAGGTGTGTCTCATATACAACATATTACAAAGTGAAAACACATAGAAAAAAGTGACAGGAACTTCCTACTGTACAAGACAAAATGATTAACTGATGAAAATACTAGACGAATATAGGATAACCACGGAGACATTATTATAGGCTGTAAGTTCTAACTTCTAAATGTTCTGGGTCCCTTATGGCATTCATATGCAGAACTGCTAGGACACACAGAGATACATTAAAGTATTTCCCCATTGAGCAATGGAACACACAGTGGACATTTCAAATTTCAGTTCATACAAAATCAAATTAAGTTCTGATTTGAAATAAAGGATTGGATTTTGTCATTTGAGGGAGATGTTTTGTGATCTTTTGAAATTTCTGAGCCTCATATTGTACAGTTATGATTAAAGCCTCTATGACTTTGGCAAGCCAAAAGCAGAAAACCTGTGATCTCTGTCTCCAGTGTTCCCGGGATTTCTGCATCAAACCCCAGTATGCCCACTACGACGCCGACACACGTGTCACAAGAAACCAAACGAATTTAGAAACGGCAGAGCTCCTCGAAATACAGAGATACCCTCTGGGGCTCTCAAAGCAATGGAGAAGCTCTCACATTATGGAGATCCTCACTGGGGGGCGGGGGGGGGGGACCTGCACTGGAGCTGAAAGACTGTCCTTGGAGAATCAAAGAACAGAACGTATCAGAGAGCAGATGTCCCTCTGTGAGCGGGAAAGACATAAAACGGGGCTTCACAGACGATTTTCCATTCAAGGTCAGCTCCTTGATCTACACTTCAAGTTCCATCTTTCCCTTCACACTGGCACCTCACCTCGTCGTCTGCTTCCTTCCCACCTACCTGGGTGTGAGGCTGCTGTCTCCTGTCTCTTCTCACCCCACAGCTCCTTCTCGTGCTCCAAAAAGATGACCAGGCCTGGTTTCGATACAAGGAGACCTGTTTATCAGAAAGCAGGGGTATAATTATTGCTGGAGACTCGACCTTTCAACCCAGTACTGTACTCAGTAGACCAGAGAGGACATGGGAGAATTCTAAAAACTGACTTCCCACACGCTGTTGCCACAGAGGGAGCCTCTTCAGAACCTGCAGGAGGAGGTACAAATACTCCCACCAGGACCTCCCTTCCAAGGACACCGATACAACAAGCAGGAAAAACTGGACTTTGAGATATGGGCAGTACCGTCCTAAGCCACTCAGCGTTTAGAATTCCTATGAATTGACAGAAATGACGGTGGCACCTGACAACAAGGGAGGCTGAAGCTGAAAAGGAATCCTCATGAGGTATTTCCCTCCATCTACAAATCCCAACATTCTTCCCTGACTGCAGGGATCCGGATTCCAGTCCTGCAAACAGGAGCTTCCAAGTAAGAGTCTTCAAAGGACAGAACAAAACCCCGAGTGTGATTTGGGAAATCTGGAAGGAGTGATCCTCACCCAGGAAGAGGAGATGCCCATAGGTCTCCAGTATCACATCCGCGTACAGTTCTCGCTGACTGTGGTTCAGGCATTCCCACTCCTCCTGAGAGAATTCGAGAGCCACATCCTGGAAGGTCAGCTGTCCCTGCAATAAATACCAGAGTGATCCAGTGGCCATTGGCACTGTTCATAATGGTACCTACGATGAGAGAGGCAGTTACTGTCACCAGGCAGACTCCAAGAACTGACCTTCACTGCTCACCTGCTTGTACCCACTGACCAGGGTCCCTCATTTTACTTAACCTCCTTTTTCTCTCTTATCTTTTCCTTCTGGCAAACACCCTATGGACACAGTCTCCTGTGATGGACACAGAAGACATTCAACAGAATGTAAACCCGGCCCTTGGGCAGGCGCACTGTGAGCTTAGCCCCTGACTCCTCCCTGTGCACGTGGATGATGGAGTTGACTCCTGCAGTGAGGACAGTTCCCTTGACCTCCTTGTAATATCAAAATCTCCACCCACGGAGGAGCACAAACCTCGCTTACAAAAGACACAAAGTATGTACAGAGGTGT
>PJEM01017635.1:0-21375 GCA_004023845.1 Helogale parvula
ACATGATGATGTGGTAAAGTTGGGCTCCATCATGAATATGAACTTGGGTCGAGAAAAAAAGGAAAAAGGCTATGTAGCTTCTCCCTAGTTCCTGTCTTCTCTAGATGAAGCAAAGACAGATGAAATCCAGGATACCCTGAACTCCAATCTGTGCCCATCTTCTGGATGTGGCAACAAGCTCAGGCAGGAAAGGCCAGTCTGCTCCAGCCATAAAGCTGCTGAGGACCTGAGCCTACAGTCCAAATCCCAGAGTCCTCTTAGCACTGGGAAAAGCATGCCAGACAATGGTAGTGGGGCCATCGCTTCCCTGTGAATGTGGATGAAGTTAAAGTGATACAGAGCAACAGCTACCCTGAGAATTATGTCCTTCCACCTATCTTGCTAGCCCAGTTCAACCAGGTCAATGGAGACATTCAGTGTGATATGAGCTGGTGGCAGGATGCAGAGCTGGAGAAATCCCCTGAGCAAATGCCTTCCAAAGATGAGTCATCACTAGACTACAAAACTAAAGGGTGACAGAAAAAGTCAATCAGGAATGGGAAATTGAACACAAATGAAGAAGAAATGACCATGAATGATGAGACTGAGGAGTATCATGAGAGCTTCAAAAAGTGTGCCAAGATTAAAAAGACTGTGAAAGGCAGGAAGCAGAAAACCCTGAGCAATTTCTTAAGTGGCAACATAGTGTATTTATTAAAGAAAAAGGCTGCCTTGAACACTGTACTTCCCAAGGATTCAGAGGACTGTGAGTTGGAAGAGGAAGTCAAAGATGAAGACAGGTTAAAGCATGGTGAATATAAGAACATCCCTCTCATATATGAGGTGACAGGACAGGATGGGAGGCTCCAAAAGAAATGTACAGTGGCCACACAGGAGGGACTGGAGTTCAAGAGAGCCTCTCACAAGTGATGGGAATGTAATTGACTAATGGGCTGATCCTATTTGGTTGTCTGTGATGATTCCATACTGGGTCCTGGATGCAAAGACAGCCACAGATCAGCAGTATTTCTCTATTTTGAAAGTATGTTCATAACTGTAGGTGCCCATGTGCGTAGCACTGGCAGAGACCCTAAGTTTGAGGTCCTGCATTCTAGGAAACTATAATATAATTTGAAACAAAGAGCTGTAGCAGATGATGGAGAGCTGGGTGGTCGTAAAGGACAGTGGGGTTGAGAGAGAAAAGGAGGGATGGACATTGATATAGGTGGAGTTGCTGAGAATGGGCAGTCCGTGTGGAGGCAGTGGACTGTGATACAATTTTTCGGACTGTGGTTTGGAGTAGGAATGGAGACAGTAGCATGAGCTCACCAAATGGGCAGCCAGGGGAGGGTCAAGTTTGTTCCAGATTTCGAGCCTGAGACCAGCCAGCAAGAGGGGAGGTGAGAAAGTAGGTCTAAGCAGAATGGGCTAAAGTAGTAGATATTTTCCTTTTTAGATATTTGTCCTCTAGGCAACAGGGATGTGCTAAAGCAAATTGAATAGAGAAAGGACAGGAAGAAGTATGCTTTAGGAATCTTCAGCGGGCAGTACAGTGTAGGAGGAATTTGAACTCTGCCTATATGGCTGAAACTCTTGAATATAGTCAGTTTAAGTGAAGATTGGATATAAAGTAATGAGGGTCATAACCTACATGGGAGTAAAAGATCTAGATCTCAGTGAATTCATTAACGAAATTGATTCCTTAAAAATAGAAGGCTGGGTTTTGAACTTGAGTACCTAGATAAAATGGTAACATCTGTGGAAAAGAAAACTTGGGAAGAGAATTTGTTTTGCTTTACTGTGTGGTTGTCGATGGGAGGATTGGACCAGCAGGTCATGAACACCTAGTTGAAACTAGAGTTTGGACCACTGTATTTTTTGGAGGGGGCTCAAATGAGTAGGAAGGGCCCAAAGTAGAGCCTGGGGGATGATTATATATGGGATGCAAAAATGAAATGAAGCAGGTAAGGGATGAATGGGATGCATAAGGACCCCAAGGAAATTTAATTTTCAGTCTTAGCTCCTAAACCAGAACTGGCCATCTTACCTTTAAAGTCTCATTTGCCTCTGCTGTCATTTCTCATGAGTGTGTAGGAATCAGGTTTTTCCATCCTATCACAGCCCTGTGAAGAAGATAACTTTAATTTACTCTTGGTTATGCAGTCAAGATGGTAATTTTCAGGCTGAAATCTCTAGATTATGTCTACTATATTTTTTATTGCTAAGAACCAAAGAATGATATAGGATAAGATCTTGAAAAATGGATTTTCTTGAAAGATGTGTTTTTTTATTTTTATTTTTTCCCATTTTTAAAAAAAGCAATTTGTGTTATTTAGTGTAAGAATCATCTCTTTCCTCAGGTAACTATGAGAGATGGAAAAGCAAGGTACCTTACAAAGTTTCAGACAGATTCAAGGCAGATGCTGTAAAGTTAAGGAAACAGCCAGCAGGTACAGAGTTGGTATCTATCATTCCTGTGTCTAGTTTCGGTGTCTCATTGATAGGGCTTTGTTTGGGGTTTCTTAGTCAGTGCATGTTCCGTCCTCTAAAACTAACACAGTTTGTGGGCAGTGAAAAAATGGCAGCATTCTAACTGGGTAGTAGACCTGTATCTATAGATCCTTACCTATGAGTAGTTTGGAGCCAAAGCCTTTTGATTCTGTGGAATGTCATTTTTATGTCGGTTTTCCATATTTAATTCCCAGTGCTGTTATGGTAGTCTGCTGTCGGTTATATGAGATTTTGTAAGTTATCCTACCGGTTCAGTCAAAGTCCCAGTTTAGAGCGTGGTAGAGCTGGGCACTGGAAGTTCAGGGTCTCCCTTAAGGGTCTAGCAGTTTGACAGGCTTCTCTTCACTCTGAGTCTTGACACTGAGTATCCCTGCCACACCTTTAACACCTAGGCCTGGGGTGTCAGGGAGCAAGTGGTTATTGGCCTTTTACGCGGGCCATTCCTGCCTTGCAGCAGTCATAAAGTAGTCTAATAATCATGCTCGGGCAAAATGTTAAGACCTTTAACTTTATCCTAAAGATGAAAATAAAAGATATTAGTAATAATTTTTTGTATAGGATATCTTAAGTTTGTAATACAGCTGATTTAAGGAACTGTATTATTCTATTTTTTTAAAGGAAACAAATACTGAGTTCCAGCTACATAAAAGAACTAAATATTGCATCATTATGGTGGTTTAGAACATGTGATCACCCCTTGATTTAATCTAATACAGCTGGTACAACAACAAACAAAAAAATATGACATTGTAAAGCCTTTGGAATTAAAAGATATAAAACAGCAAATGAATTGAATTGCATATGTGTGTGACTCTCAAGCATTTTCTTCCCTTCTCAGAATGGCCACATCACAGGTAACACCAACAGAGTTGCGTCATTCATGAATACTTCTGCCATGTATATTACTGTCTTATAATCTCCAGGGACCTTTATATATGGAGGAAAGGATGGCACAGTTGAGGATAGAATAAGTAGATGGATTCGCCATGAACAGGAACTGCCCTGGACAGACAGTACCTTATTTATTTTTTATAAATGGAAACTAGGATATAGTAGGTCCACTGATGGGTATGTCCAGTGGTGGTTTGTAGCATATGTTATTTACTTCCAGTGTACACCTGTAGAAACAAGGGAAACTTTAGGCAAACAAGAGTTCCTTATACTTAGAACCTATTTGTGGAATCAGTCTTTTCACAGTAAAAGGTACAGGTTAAGTCTGTGACTAGGTGCCAATGTTATATGTGGATGAAGGCTGTCCTAAGGGTATTTGTAAGATATAGGTATTTCGCAGATACAGAGAGTCTAGGGTTACCTCTTGAAGGACTGAGTGACTGTATTGACAATATTTTGATATATATATAGATGGGTCCACTTAATATTGCCTCTAAGTTGTCCAGTGAGAAGTTTAAAAAATATATATATATACATATATATATTACTATATTTTATATTTTTAACTTCCTATGGTAACAAAGTACCTCTCAAGATGGATTAAGGACATGGTAAAAAGTGATGGCACTGCATGTTTTCAGATGAGATGCAAAAAGGCAAGCAAAAGATGATACAGTTTCTAAAACTGGTCTTAAGAAAAGATCTGTGACTTATCTCTTGCCTAAGCCCTACTTAAAAGATTGAGTAGATATTCTAGGAGAATATCTGTGACCCCTATCCCCACCCATGGCTGGATTATGTGACTCTCCTATGTGTTCTAGTAACACCTGCATTTTCACTTTCATAGCCCATTATGTGACATGACACAGGAGAGTTTCAGTGTTTACATCGTTGAGATCATGTATTCCATAGGGCTATAGATTATTGTCTCCAATACAGTATCCATGGAATAGTTAGTATAGAGCCCGGCACATCATATGCACTCAAATATTTGTGAATGAATGGCTTAGTGTCAATTTAAGTCAACAGTTTTGTCCTTGGCACTGTTCCCACCATCATTCCAAGCCCAGAACATTAACTGAAATGGGAAAGCTGAGTTAGGAATGCATTGGCTGGAGTAACTGAACACTAAGGAACACTTGAGTCCAGATAATCCAACTTCTGACCTTATTTGGTAACTACAGTTAGGCATTCTACTACTCTTAACTCCCCACCAACAGTTTTGATTCATTCAAATTCCAACAGTCTGATTCATTCACATATAAATTCCCATGGGAAGATTAAAGAGTGTGGCTTTTCATCAATGTGTTAATATGAGTTGAATTGGATTGTGTTGACACCTGTTAAATAGGAGTTTGAAATGTGGGTGAACTAATTCAGGGCACTTAAGTGGACCATAGCTGGGGATCTCTGGATAGTAAGAAGACTGTGGACCCTAGAAGGTAGGGAAGATGGTAATGCCGGTATATGGAAGAGGAAACACAAAAAGAGGACAAGTCCAATGAACACTTTCCTGCTTTGTAATCCTTCCCAAAGTCTTTATTGTAGAGGCTAGATGAGAGGTCAAGCATAGGTTTGGAAACTGGAGTCCAAAATGAAGGGTACCTGACCTTCCCTGACCTGACCACCTTCCCTTTTATTTTCCCAAATGGTTATTATACCCCCATGGCACACTGAGTTCCTTAGGGTCAGACTCTGACATGAAGATTTGTGTGCAGGGAGTGCATCAATGGAGAGTGCTTTGGGGAATAAAATCTCTGAAGGGGCAAAGAAAGCATGATTAAGCACAGGGAAGAAGTTTGGATGTGATGCAGCAACAACAAAGGCCTCAGCCAATCCCATTGGGAGCTCCTGAGCTGAAATGATCCTGCAGAGTTTTCTCAACTGGGGTAAGAGGCCACCCCTATACCCCAGCATCAACCAGTCACTGATACAGGGTGACCCTTAGACCCTTGGGTACTGTGGCTTTCTTTACAAAAGGTCAATCCCAGGATAGGGGAAGTCAGTTGCAAGTTGTCAGTTGTTATACATCCCAGCAGGTGGGAGGGTAAATACTTTAGTCCTAAAGTCAGTGGTGGGAATGAGGCAGATATCAGCACAACACAGCATCCACTACAACTTCCAAATCAGGTTCCAACTGGACCATATAACCCTGCTTCTAAAATTTGCATTCTGTTAGAAGTCAAGTCTAGGGGCACCTGCATGGCTCAGTTGATTGAGTGTCTAACTGGCTAGGGTCATGATCTCACGGCTTAGAAGTTCGAACCCCACATTGGGCTCTGTGCTGGCAGTGTGGAGACTGCTTGGAATTCTCTCTCTCTTCTCTCTCTTTGACCCTCTCCCTCTCCAAGCTGAGCACGGAGCCTGCTTAGGATCCTCTCTCTCCCTCTCTCTGCCCCTGCCCTGCTCACACATGAACATGCACATACAACCCTCTCTCTCAAGATAAACAAAGAAATAAAGTTGAAACAAGATGGTCTCTGCCCTAACGAAGCTTCCAGACATGTGGGGCAGTCACTAATTTCAACACACGTAGTGGCTTAAAACAGTAACCATTGACTTCTGGTTTCTGGGCTGGCATATGAAGAGATAAGAAGTCTTTGCATTTAGATTTATATTAGTTAATATATAGTATAGTATTGGTTTCAGGAGTAGAAGGGAGGTAAGGAGTCTTCACACTGTCCTGAGATGTAAAAAGAACTAAAAAATTACCAAATCTCCCTAAATTCATCAAAGAATGAAGGTCATGGCAAAACCGCTGATCCAAAAATTGGAGAGGGAGGCAAACACAGAAAATCACAACTTCCCACAGCAGAAGCCTCTGTAGGAGACAGGATGTGCTAGGGTAGGATATCGAATGTAACAAGTGGACCATTCCGGTGTTGATGCGAGAGGCGGTGTTGTGGGTATGTGGGACACATAATATATGGGAAATCTCTGCAGTTTCTGTTCCATTCCATTGTGAACCTAAAATGGCTGTAAAAAAAATAAGTCTGAATTAAAAAAAAATTAAAACTAAAAGCATCACCCATTTATTATCTCATAGGTCTGTAGGTCAGAAATCTGGGCAGAACAGGTTAGGTTTCCTCAGCACTTCATAATGCCAAAATGAGGTGTGGACAGGGCTAGGCTATTACCTGAAGGTTATGGAGAAGAGTACATATGTGCTCAAGATCATTTTCACTATTAGCAGAAGTGAGTTCCCTGCAAACACTGTAGGACTGAGGTGACCATTTCCTTGCTGGCTGTTGACTAGGATTGCTTTCACCTCTTGGAAGCTGCCACATTCCTTGCTATATGGCCCCTTCATTTTTTTGAACTTTTTTTTTTTTTTTAAGATTTTAAGTAATCTCTACACCCAATTCTGGGTTTCAGTTTACAACCGCAAGATCAAGAGGTACATGCTTTACTGACTGAGCCAGCCAGGTGCCCCAACACTTTCATTTTGAAATAAATCCACCAACGGCACATCAAGTCTTTCTCAAACTTGGAATGTGACTTCCTCTTTGCTACCTGCCAGTAAATTAAAAAGCTTCTGGTTTTAAAATTATCATGTGATTTGGTTCTGACCATCCATATATTTATGAAAAGGTCAACTGTCTATCAGAATCTAATCACTGAAATAAAATCCATTAGAGTAACAAGTTCTACAGATTTGGGCAAAAGATCTCGGAGGTTACTTTGTAACTCTGCCCACCACAACCATGATGGCAGGCTGATAGATACCTTGGTAGAAGGAGGTCTGGTGACTTCTCTACCTTTTCTAAATAGGACTGGAGAGTACTGAGTCTGAAGGAAGAGATTTTAGGATGAAGAACTTTTGATTGATGAGCTTTATGGGCTCGGCCATCTGGGAATTGGAACAGAGGAAGAAGAGGTTAGTTTGAGGTTCTTCTGGATAAACTGGGCAAAAGGACTACAGGTCAAGGGCTTTGACAGACTGAAGTAAAGGAACATAGAATCTAAGCCAGAAACAGAAGACAGAGAAACCTGGACCGAGAGAAGAGGAATTAACTTGCAAGGGCTGCGGTGGGATGACAAGATGCCAGTTAAAGCAGGAAGTGGAAGAAGGCTTCAGGAAGAGGCGTACCATTTAGAGCAGTGGTTCTCCAAGTCTGACCCCCAAAACAACAGTGTCAGCATCATTTGGGCATTTGTCAGAACTGCAATTCTCCATTCCACTCCGAATCTAGTAAATTAGAAATTCTAAGACTCTAGGAGTAGGACAGAGGAATCTGTTTCAACAATCATTCCAGGTGATTTTGCTGCCCCATAAGCTTAAGAATCATAAATATTATTCTCCCATATTGTAACAGAATGTGTTATCATGAATGGATCTCCAGCAGGAGAAAGAAAATTCCTGAAGGAGAATTTCCCATTGCATGCTGTGCTAGGATGCCAAGGGTAAATGTAAGATGTGGCTGAATGAACCGGCCTTAGTTTTCAGAGATAAGTCCTATTCATTCCCATCTGGGCCAACTGTGTCACTGAGATAAATTTTCTAAGACCAAGACTAGGAACAGTTACTGAAGGGAGCTAGAGAAGGTGCCAGCCTGGACTGCATCAGCTAGTCTTTAAAGAGAGGGGGAAACCCCAGGGAAAATGGCAGCAAGTAGGAATAATGAGCTCCAGGGACCCTAAATGATGAGAGCAGCAACAGATGCTGGTGGAGAGGGAGGGATACTTGCTCATGACCAAGGTCTGGCTCCACGTTGGCTCAACAAAGAATAGACACGCTCCCTTAACTGCATGCAGGCACCACCCCAACCTGCTGAGCTGCCTCAGCTGCGGCTGTTCATAGGCGGGCTGTGCTCAGTCAACAGGAGGAAGATGGATGAGGATGTCGGTAGCTAACCCAGTAACCTCTATAACTTTGCAATTTTTCTGAATCTACTATTCTAGAAATAATAATGGTTGTGAGAAAATAATAGTAAGATCTAAGCAAGTTAAATACATAATTTTTCAATGTTATTACAGGGTATCCCACCCCTCCAAAAAACCCTCAAGCAATCATACCGGGGTTTACGAACGTAGGTCTTTTGAGTGCAGCAAACCCCAACATGCTTCATACTGTTGAGTTAAAAAATGAAAAAAAAAAAAAGGGAGCTCCTGGGCGGCTCAGTCAGGTAAGCATCTGACTCTTGACCTTTGGCTCCGGTCATGATCTCACAGTTCGTGAGTTAGAGCCCCAAGTCGGGCGCTTCACTGACAGTGCAAAGGCTGCTTGGGATTGTCTCTCTCCTTCTTTGTCCCTCCCCTGCTCGTGCTCTCTCGCTCTCTCTCTCTCTCAAATAAACATTTTTTTTAAATGAAAAAAACTTATGCCGACAAATGTTCATACTATGGTAAAAAGAGAAAAATAATTTTTTCTATGATACATATTTCTGGATGACTTCACAATTAATTGGTAACATTAGATATTGGAAAAGGGAACTGAGCGGCTGGGGAGAGAAGAGGTAGATTCTTCCTGATTAAACCTTATGTATCTTTTAATTTGGACCATGAAAGGATGTTATGACTCAAAAATAAATTAATGAATATTTTTAAATAAATAAATAATGAGCTTTTATTATCCTGGACAACAGAGAAAAGCCATGCTAGAGTCTCTGGGAATTCTGGGAACTCACCCAGGGGAGCGGGGGCTGCAGCAGCACCTGGCGCGTCCTCAGAGACTCACTCCCCCAGTCCGGCCCCCCTGGCAGAGGCGGCTCTGAAGGAATCACAGACTGCAGGATCGGGGGAGGAAGACAATGAACAGAGCTTTCCTGCCTGAAATCAGCCGCTGTCCAGAGCCAGCACCTGGGAAGATACAACTCACCCTCCGGGGGTCACGTCTTCGCCACAAGGCAGTGAGAATTCACAGGCCTGACACCGAGTGCCCTGTTCTCTCAGGGTCTCCGAGTCCTCCCTGATTCCACACTCTCTGGTCTGGGGCCACAGTGTCTGATCTTTGAGAGGAGAATGAGGAATAAGTCAAGTCCTTATCAGTCTGAGTCTGAACTCTCATTCGACTTGGAAGATTTAAGCTTTCGTTTCTTCTTCTTCTTTTCTTTTTTCCTTTTCTTACACTTTTCTTTCTTCTTCTTTTTCTTGTGTTTCGCTTTACATTCTGAGGAGCTGGAGCTGCTCCCATCTTCATCAGAGGTGGAATCCTCCAGTAACTGTTTTAACTGCTGTATCCTAAACATAGAAGTTTGACCAAAGAACCATATTTAACTTTAAACAAATGTAGATAAAGATGATGTAAGAGCAGCAGTGAAGGTTAAAAATGTCATGAATAACCACCTTGCTACAGACGGTACTTATTTTCATGTCTTCCCCGTTCTTGTCCACATGCATGCCTATCTGACAGGACTGTGACCAGTGTACAAGCCATTCTGTATTTCCATTGTCCTCAATATTTCTGCATGTTTCTCGAGTCCTCACTACATAACTTCTAACAAATTCCTACTTTCCTTACTCACTGCCCCAACTGCTCACGTAATCTACTTCCTCGAAACAACTGTTACTCAGTCTCACTGGTCTGAGAAAAACAAACTCCCATTTCTTCACCCTGTCTTTGTTCATGTCTAAGGATAATTTCTGACAATAGTTCAGATGCTTCAAGACACTGGAGAAGATAAACTAAACTATGGTTGCCAACATCAACTATCAGTGGTGCGAGCAGGCTGGGCCAAGGCACTGCTTTACACTAACCCAGACAGAACAAGGCTGGCCTGCTCATTCCCCACACACTGGCCTTTCCAGCGATCACTCCTGCCTTCCACATAGTTCACAACGAAATGAAAGTACCGTATTTGCCAAACCACTCATCTACTTCCAGAATGGGTGCTTCCAACCTTATATGAGGGTATTGTTATCACCTCACCTTATGTCCTTTTCATGTCTTTTATTCTCTCGTATGATGTCATACATGGGATCCTCATGTGCCTTGAGGGTTAGAGAAGGGTAAGGTTGGATTAGGGCTTCATGGACTGGAGTTAAAAGTAGATCTGTATTTCACTGAAACCAGCTTTTTTTCCCTGTTTTTTTAAATGGTTTGGTGTGCCGTTTAACATGTTCTAGGGGTGCCTGGGTGGCTCAGCCAGTTGAGTGTCTGACTCTTGAGTTTGGCTTGGATCATGGTCCAGAGATCATGGGGTCAAGCCCTAAATTGGGCTCTGTGCTTAGCACTGAGCATGTAGCCTGCTTAGTGATCTCTCTCTCACTTTTTGTCCCTCTCCCTGCTCACACATTCTCTCTAACATAAAAATAAAAAAAAGAGGGGGGCGCACCTGGGTAACTCAGTTGGTTGGGCGTCTGGCTTCAGCTCAGGTCATGATCTCACGGTTCGTGGGTTCAAGCCCTGTGTCGGGCTCTGTGCTGACAGCTCAGAGCCTGGAGCCTGCTTCGGATTCTGTATCTCCCTCTCTCTCTGACCCTCCCCTGCTCATGCTGTCTCTCTCTGTCTCTCAAAAAGAAATTTTAAAAATTTAAAAAAATTAAAAAGAAAAGCAAGTGAATTACAAAATGATACGTAAGAATAGAACATTTATACACAAAAAATAGAACATATATACACAAAAATATGTTAAGTACCTCAAATAAAGTCTGCAAGTATACCAGAAGTACAGATAATTTAAAGTGACTTGAATTATTTAAAAATAAGATTACATGAAGGAGGAATGTTACAGTATGTGAATTATCTCAATTTTAAAAAGGAATAAATCTAATTTGTAGAAATTTTAAATGTTACCAAAAAATTATGTTAAAAAAAACCTATTACCTCCCTACCTGGGGATAATTACTATTAATATTTGGTGTCTTCCTTTCAATCAATATTAATAAATTTATGAAAGATTATTAATCCTATTACATGAACAACTCTATTGTTTTTTACTTATGTCTTGATGAACATTCTCCCATGACATCTTCTAAAACATAATTTCTGGGTACCTGCCTGGCTCAGTTGGTGGAACATGTGACTCCTAATCTGGAGGTTGTGAGTTCAAGCCCCACCCTGGGTACAGAGATTACTTAAAAATAAAATCTTTTTTAAATGTTTTATTCATTTTTGAGAGAGAAAGAGAGGGCATGTGACTGGGGAGGGGCAGCAAGAGAAGGAGATGGAGAATCCCAAGCAGGCTCCATGCTCTCAGTACAGATCCCAATGTGGGGCTCAAACCCATGAACTGTGAGGTCATGACTTGAGCCAAAATCAAGAGTCAGGTGCTTAACCGACTGAGCCACTCTGGTGTCCCTAATAATAAAACCTTTTTTTTTTCCCCCTAAAAATAAAATCTCAAAAAAAAATTCCTAATGACTAAATAATTTGTACATTACAGAAATTTATGGTGATGATATATTAGACTATTAAGTTTCCATTGTTTCAATCATATAATTATGAGTTATCCTTATATATACATAACCTGAGTCATAAATAGTTGTGTATATGTTGAAGTTCCCTTGTATCCTTAAAATAAATTCCTATAAATGGGTTTCTGAGTCAAAAAAAAAAGAATATGTTCGAAATTTTTGAGATTTATCACCAAACTATGTTCTATACTATCTGTAAAAATTGACATTTCACCTAAAAGTTGAACAATTGATCAAAAAGAAATTATTTCAGATTATTTTTTTTAATTAAAAGTGTTTATTGGCTATTGACTTTAATAGACTTACATTAAAGGAAACATTTTTTTCAAACGTGCTAATAAGAAAAAACCCCAGAAAAATGAACAATGCTGAACAGAATATTCAGTGTTTTGATATTTCAGATTATTAAAATGAAAACACAACATCACAAATTCTTTAAATCCTTTAGAGAATGTTGACCCCAATTTGATATATTGATAATCTCAGTACATCCAGACAGTAGCATATTTTACTTGGCAGAAGCAGCTACTGAATGGTAAATTAACACCTTTTGGAGATGACTATTAAAATAAAGTGAGGAAATAATAGGTCTATTTTACTATCATCTAGAGCATATATAATTTATACACACACTTCTAGCTTATAAAGACATTTAATCTTTAAAAACTGGGAGGGGCACCTGGGTGGCTCAGTCGGTAAGCATCTGACTTCAGCTCAGGTCATGATCCCATGGTTTGCGACTTTGAACCCTGCATCGGGCTCTGTGTTTTCAGTTCAGAGCCTGAAACCTGCTTCAGGTTCTGTGTCTCCCTCTCTCTCTGTCACTCAAAAATAAATAAACATTAGTAAACAAACAAACAAACAAATAAAAACGGAAACTAGAGGTGTCTGGGTGGCATCTGACTTTGGCTCAGGTCATGATCTCACAGTTTGCGGGTTTGAGCTCTGCGTCAGGCTCTGAGCTCCGGAGTCTGCTTCGGATTCTGTGTCTGCCTCTCCCTCCCCTGCTTGCACTCTGTCTCTCTCTCAAAAATAAACAAACATTAAAAACAATGGGAAACTAAGACCCTAATTATAGTTATGAAACATGATTTTTATATAACTTAAAACAAATGACTGAATAAAAAATGTCTACTTTAGAAAAAGAATCACTAATCCCAAGGTATAAACAAATAACACTTTAATAAAAAGTTAGTTTTTTATTAACTAATCTGTCACACAAGTGTAATTTAACAAGAGATGTAGTCAACACTGGATAACCTGGCCAAAAGCTTCTGTGAATGTCTCCTATGTGAACTTCCACTTCACTGATTACTGCCTGGTTCGTTAATATTCACTATGTCTAAAAAATGTACATTTACAAGGTGGGGTTCTACTTACTACTCTGAACTGTTCTTTTGGTTGCCTTTGATAAAAAAAGGGCATTCTTTGTCGCCTGTTCAGTGACCATACCGTTTACAACGCCAACCTAAAAACAAATAAAAAAGGAAATATTTCTGTAAGAGAACAGTTTCATTTAATGAAGATGAAGAATCAGTCGATCATATTAAAGTTCTTCTTCATTAAACCCCAATTCTACAAGCAAATGCAATGACTTGATGAGCCATGTAAGATCCTAGAAAATAAAGGGAAACTGATTATTTCCCCAAGCATCTTTAATCATGTAGCTTTAGAAATAAATATTACCTCGCCAGATATATATTAACCAACCCAATGTAAAAGTACTGTGAAGAGTGAATTTTTTTGTCTGTAGCTTACTGTATTTTTCAAAGAGGAGGTCTTTTCTATACATCAAGTGACTCTGATCCTCATTTACAATTTCAGACACTAGAGCAAATAGTTTCTTCCTCTATTGAATCAACTGCACAAATCCCTCACCTTTAATTAAACCAAATCACAAATTCTCTTAAAATGTTAATTTTATTAGCACACTAATATAGCTTCACCTGCTGAATAGGGAAATTGTCCTTTGTAAAAAGTTTATTATTTAGAAGCAGACGGCCCTGATGAGGAATGGGGAGAAAACATAATAAGAAAATATATACACATGTTCCAGGACAACAGAGCAAAGCATACACCTTCGTGGAATTTTAGTGACTACGGACATGGCATCAGGCATTGAGATGTGGGGAAAATGAAGTGGTCAACAAAGCAGGAATGGGTGAGACGCTTATTATTTTTCTCACCTGTTTTTGTCCTCTCAGAATCATCTAGATTTAAGGCAAATCAGGAAGTCATATGAGAACAGTGAGCTAAGTGAGACCCTGTGTTTGGACATTAAGCAACTCCAACCAAGGAAGTCAGGAAGCAGGAAAAGGGATTATGCTAATATCAGCCAGGTTTGCTTCTTGCTGGCAGCTACTAAAAAGCATGAAGTGAATGGGAAGGGAAATTTTTTCTTTTTTAATTTTAAGGGTTGGATGCAGGAAACAATTGAAAAAAAATGAAGTTTGGAGATTCTTTATTGGTTGCGCCTGAACTGTCCCTTCATTAACTCTAATTAATTTAAAATTCAAGAAAGAAGGATTATACTCTTTCAAACCAGTCTTCTTTTGTGTTCAAAATTCTCTTATCATTAAAGGAAAGGTGATTCTTGCTATTCAAAATGTGGTCATGCATCCAGATGGACAATAGACACATGGAATGATGCTCAACATCACTTGTCATCAGGGAAATGCAAATCAAAACCACACTGAGATACCACCTCATGCCAGTCAGAGTGGCTAAAATGAACAAATCAGGAGACTTTAGATGCTGGTGAGGATGTGGAGAAATGGGAACCCTCTTGCACTGTTGGTGGGAATGCAAACTGGTGCAGCTGCTCTGGAAAAGTAGGGAGGTTCCTCAAAAAATTAAAAATAGAACTACCCTATGACGCAACAATAGTACTACTCGGAATTTATCCAAACGATACAGGAGCGCCAATGCATAGGGGCACATGTACCCCAATGTTTATAGCAACACTTTCAACAACAGCCAAATCATGGAAACAGCCTAAATGTTCATCAACTGTGAATGGATAAAGAAGATATGGTTTATATCAATGGAAATACTACTACATGGCAATGAGAAAGAATGAAATCTGGCTATTTGCAGCCATGTGGATGGATATGGAAGGTATCATGCTAAGTGAAGAGAAGGATAGATACCATATGTTTTCACTCATATGTGGATTTGAGAAACTTAACAGAAGACCATGCGGGAGGGGAAGGGGGAAAAAAAGTTGTAGAGAAGAGGGGAAAGTGGGTGATGGGCACTGAGGAGGGCACTTGTTGGCATAAGCACTGGGTGTTGTATGGAAACCAACTTGACAATAAATTATATTAAAAACAAACAGACAAACAAACAAAATATGGTCATGGATAAGCAAAATCAGCAACATATGGGAGATTGTTAGAAATGCATAGGTCCACCTCAGAAATGTTGACATATACTAGAATTTTAAAAGATTAATTGGTGATTTATAAACATGTTCAAGTTTGAGAACCACTGTTCTAGGTAACACTACAGTCAGTAAAAATCAATGAAAATATGTTCACGTATACGTACCTTTTATCCTGTTTGGATGAGTCCAAATTTTGTGGGGACTGAGCTTAAATTATGGATTTGTGGAGGGGGGCTATTTAGAAAAAAGAATACTTGCTTTGTCAAATTTTGCAAAATCATGACCATATCAACACATCACTGGGGCCCCTGCAGGCTGCTGAAAATCACAAGTGAGTAAAACTGGCTCTGGTCCCAACTCAGACACTTCCTTTCCAAGTCAATGTAGATAACTGTAAAATGGTCATTGAACTGTAAGTAACCACCCATAAAACAAAGCAGTGGTTTTCAAAATTTTTAAAAATGCTATAGACTTCTGGGTAAAGAAGACAGACTAAACACATTTACCTGTTTTCATCCCCTTCCTGACATTCCATAAAACGAAGACGAAGAGGATTCTTTACAAGAATAAGAAGCCAGGAAGCACTTCAAGAATGACCAAGGGACAGCCTCCATAAAAGCACTGAAAACAGTTGCAAATTTGCCCACATCAACTTAGTTGAAACACTGGAAATTAATCAAAGGTTTGCCACAATCTGAGAAGCATTAATTCAAGAAAAGCTAGTGAAGTTTGGTAAGAACAGGAGGATTTCTGGCATTAACCAGGCGGACTCCCAGCCCTCTCTCCTGATTGCCACAATAATCTGGAAAACTAGCAGCCTTGCAACCATGACAGCTATGAAAAGCAGCAATCCTGCACCCTCAATGGCGCAAGGCCAGGTTTTGAGCCCCTCAAAAAACCCTAACCCCAAAGCACAGAGCCATACTGGCAAGGTGGTGTTGCTATTTAACCAGTTATGTAGTTTGCTTTACAGGAAAAGCCCAATCCCTCAGGATATTTGTTGAAAACAATTACCTGCAATTGTTTAATATCACAGCTGCAAACGGCTATGATACAGATAAACAGTAGCCAAGCTAAAAATTTTAACAACCTGGGTAATGAAGTGTCCATAGAAGGCTTTTAAAAATTCTGACACAATCCTGGGAAGCTAGAAGGCTGTGCACATGTGCCAAGATTTATTTTTTTTAATGTTTTATTTATTCTTTTTTTGGTCATTATTTTATTTTTAGAGACAGAGTAAGCAGGGGAGGGGGGGGAGAGAGAGAGAGAGAGAGAGAGAGAATCCGAAACAGGCTTCAGGCTCTGAGCTGTCAGTACAGAGCCTGATGCGGGGCTCAAACCCATGTACTGTGAGATTATGACCTGAGCCAAAGTCAGATGCTTAACCAACTGAGCCACCCAGACACCCTTGTTTTATTTATTCTTGAGAGAGATAGAGATAGAGATAGAGAGAGAGAGAACGAGCGGGGAAGGAGCAGAGTGAGAGAGGGACACAGAATCCGAAGCAGGCTCCAGGCTCTGAGCTGTCAGCACAGAGCCCAACATGGTGCTCAAACTCACGAGCTGTGAGATCATGACTTGAGCCAAAGTCAAGACACTTAACCCACTGAGTCACCCAGTTTTTTTGATAGGAGCCATCCTAACAGGTATGAGGTGGTATTTCGCTAATTATTGATGCTGCGAATCTTTTCATGGGCTTACTGGATATCCATATATCTTCTTTGGAGAAATGTCTATTCAAGTCCTTTGCCAAATTTTAATCACGTTGTTTGTTTCTTTGTTGTTTTTAGGAGTTCTCTACATATTATAGATATACTGCCTTATCAGATATATGATTTTGAAAATATTTTCTCCAATTCTGTTAGTTGCCTTTTTTCTCTTTTGTTAATGTCTTTTATTCACAAAATTTTGTAGTTTTCATGAAGTCAAATTTGTCTGTTTTTTTTCTTTTGTTGGCTGTACCTTTGGTGTTTTACCCAGGAAATCATTACCAAGTCCAATTTTGTGTAGCACTGCCCTGTTTTCTTCTAAGAGATTTTATAGTTTTAGGTCTCATATGTAAGTCTTTGATCAACTTAGAGTCAAATTTTGTATATGGTATTAGATAAGGATCCAACTTTATTCTTTTGCATGAGGATGTCCAGGCTTTTTTGGATGTCCATTTAATGGCCTTGGTTCCACCATAACAACAGATTGTAACAACAAAGATGAGTCAACATATAGGAAAACAGGAGACTCAACACAGGAAAGAAGCTAAGGGAAACTGCAGAATGAGTGTCTTAGTCAGTTCTGACTCCTGTAATAAAGTATAGAGTGGGTCACTTACACAACAGGAATTTATCTTCTCATAGACTAGAAACTGGAGATCTAAGATCTGGGTGCCTAAAGGCTTGGTTTTTGATGATTCCTGTCCTGCTGGCTTGCAGCAGCTGCGTCATCTCATGGTGTGTCCTCACACAGTGGACGTGAGCAAGCTCTCTGGTCTCTTCTTAAAAGGAACTAATCATATCATCAAAGCCTCCCTTAAACTTTATCTAATCCTAATTACCATCCAAAGGTCCAATCCCCAAATACCATCCTACTGGGGATTAGGGCTTCAACATATGAATCCGTGGAGGGACACAAACATTCAATTCATAACACAAAGTGAGGAGTGCCTGAGTGGCCCAGTTGGTTAAGCATTCAACTCTTGATTTCAGCTCAGGTCATGATCTCACGGTCATAATATTGAGCCTCTCATTGGGCTCTATACTGGGCATGGACCCTGCTTAAGATTCTCTCTCTCCCTCTCCTCTGCTTGTTCTCTCTCAAACAAACATAACACAAAGTGATGGGAGATTCCTGGATGATAAGCATGGGAGCAACCATTTTCAGAAGAATGTAATTGATAGAATGTCTCAAGCATTCAAAGGTCTTAAGATTCAACCTTTAGAACAATGTGAGACTGAATAAGAAGAAATCAGTATATGGAAACAAAAACAGTAACACAAAACAAAACACATACACATAACACACACCAAAACCAAGACAACTGTTAATCTCTGAGGGAGAAGAGAGAATTATTCAGGATGCATGAAAGGAAATGTAATCAGTTTACTATATGACGCAGCTCTGGATATAGTTATAATAAAGTAAATATCAAAGGATTATCTAACCAAAATTATGAAAAAAACTACTTCGGGGAGGATGTGATATAGTAAGGGTACATGTGTGTAGTAAGAGCTAAATTCTCACCTTCCATGGTACAATGTCAACAAATACCACCTAAATCTGAAAAATCAATGTAATATAAATGTGATCTTAGGCTTTTAAAGATAAATATCAAAATAACCAACTAAAAGAGCTAAAAGTGGGAATGGAGAAAAAGAGACTGGGAACTACGTTAATTATGTGCATGACAAATCTTGGTACAGACAAATGTCTTTAAAAGGCAGTAGTACCCTTTCTTCAAATACCAAATACCACTTAAGCTGGATGAAGGTGTTGCAGCCTTGGTGGGGTGGGGGCGTGCACGCACAGCGCTCCTGCTCTGGACTCCCCTCTGTGGTCGTAACTTCTCTCAGGTCACATGGATGAAACCTTAACACCACTGATGGGGAGCGAGTGACTGAGGAAAGACCCAAAGGGACCTGCCCTCCAATGCATCCCTTGTCCCTCGTGGCATTTCTACAACAGAGTATCCTTTCCGTTACTCGAATATTACCAGGGAGTGTACTCCAAAGGCAGCCATGGTCCTGTGGGCAACCACTGCCCTTGGGAGCCAGAAGCCCTGGAGTCAAAGCCCTGCTCTGCCTCTTACCTGGGACACTCACTAGCATATGCGGGTCGCCTTCCTGAACTATGAAACAGAGCTCGTGCCTTGGCTTAAAAGGGCTTGGTGAGAAAAAAGAAGAAATAAACATGCTTTTTAAGTCGAGGTATGTAACTTGTGTGAATTGAGGAGTGTTACCTGAAACTCTCCCATACTCACACTGCATAACTTTGACTTCTTTTCCCCAGGGGCATCCTTTAGTTGGTACATGAGCCAGAAACTCCCTGGCGTGTTCGTTGCCTGGAACATCTGGTATACAGTCTTCTGGCTTAGTCTCATCTTCCTAAAATAGGAAACAACGTGTGCATGGCATGGCAAAAGTTCACGGGAATTCTCTCCTACCTGCTTCAGAGCGCAGCACTGCCTGGTCTCACCCGGGCTGGACATGCCCGTGTCATCCTAAGCTACCCTCTCCAGTACTAGAGAGAAAGACTAATTATACCTGACAGAAAACCCAGAAATAAAATGAAGTAGTAGTTCTCAGAGAAAAGTTACTAGTAAAGCAGAAATCTTCCCTTCATATAGGAATGATCTGTGAGCTCCAAATTCTAATATAAATTAGATTCAACGATCAGAAAATTTCCACTACCTCACAATCTTTGTGGAATGAAACAACGTGTAACAATTAAAGTGGGGCGCCTGGCTGGCTCAGGAGTGTACAACTCTTGATCTTGGGGTTGAGATTTGAGCCCCACATTGGGTATAGAGATTACTTAAAAATAAAAATTTAAGGAGCATCTAGGTGGCTCACTTAAGCATCCAACTTCAATTCAGGTCATGATCTCATGGTTTGTAAGTTTGAGCCCCATATCAGGCTCTCTGCTGCCAGCACAGAGCCTGCTTCAGATCCTATGTCTCCCCTCTTTCTGCCCCTCCCTCTCTCTCTCAAAAATAAACAAATAGTAAAAAAAAAAAAAATTAAATTAAAAAAACATAAAGTTGCCTGGCTGTTTCAGTCATTTAAGCTCTGACACTTGGTTTTGGCTCAGGTAACGGTCTCATTGTTCTTGTGTTTGAGCCCCGCATTGGGCTTTATGCTGACAGCGCTGAGCCTGCTTGGGATCCTCCCTGTCCCTCCCCTGCTCCTGCGTGTGTGCTCTCTCTTGCTCTCTCTCTCTCCAAAAATAAATAAATAAAAAAACCTAAAATATATATATATATAAAGAATTAAAGTAAACAGGGTTATCTGGAATAATAAAAATGTTATGTTAAGATAGCTCATTATACCTTAAAAGCCTCTGTCATGTTTTCTCATCACACACATGCTATATCTGAGTTGCATATTCACCACTGAATATCTGCATTTACAATTAAAGAGTTTTTTTTCAGTTTCATGAATATTAAATCTATAGTGGAAGAACATTGTCTAAAAACCTTTCCTTTTAATTAAAAATGTTTTAATATATATTTTTAATTTTTTTATTTTAGGTAGGCTCCACCCCTAATGTAGGACTTAAACTCATGACCCTGAGATCAAGAGTCTCATGCTCTACCAACTGAGCCAGTGAGGCGCCCCTAAATGTCTTTTCTTTTCACTGTAAGTGAGCACGCATAAAGTCACTCTGGCCTCTAAAGAGCTCTCTAAGTCTCACCCTCACAGACACGGGACAATGGCCAGGTGTTGGCAGGGGGTGGAAGGGGGTGTCCTGCACCAGGGCTAGACTAGAGGAGCTTCCAGTCTCCACACAGACTACTGTTCTCTGAGCCGATGACACTCAGGAAACTAGCAGCAAGTCCGAGATCTGGAGCACAGAGCTGGGAGAAGATGCAGCCCCAGCAAGAGGCAGAGAAGGGGACCAATCGCTGAGGAACACGTGGGCCTGCCACCGTTTCTCAGGGACAGACACACAGTAGATTACATTTCTACAAGGACACAGGCTGGAGACACAAGGCCGAAGGGTACGGCTGACTGGCAACTGCAGGGAGAAGCAGGGTTATGATAAAACGATGTTCCAAACCTTATGCAACAGGTTTTCATAACGAGTTACAGAGTCTGAGCATTGAGTCAAATATGTCTGTGAGAAGAACCAAAGGCACAAACTTCACACTGACCTTGATAAGCCCAGGAGGAGGTTTTTCATAACTAGAAAGGAAAAGAAAAACTGCCATCAATCATGTTAACAGGAACATAATACATTTTAATGAGCAAAAAGCAACTGCAGGCCAAAATGGAAAGGATATCTCTAGTAAAACATTAAAACTACATTAGATCTAAAGCAGTAAAATATACTCAGCAGTCAGAGTCCTTATACAAGTAAGCTGATGCTACGCCACATCCTGCAGAGATCTAGCACTAACATTCACTGAAATAATAACTAACTTGGTGTCTGAGCACATCACTTTATTTGTGAAGAAGAGAAAGAGAAAGAGATTGCAGGGGAAATGTGCGGGAAGACCCGTGAGCTCATCATGCTTCCAGAGAGTCACAGCTGTCAGCTTATTT
>PJEM01017636.1:0-21374 GCA_004023845.1 Helogale parvula
CACACATGCTCGGGCGCACACACACACAGGTGCACACACATGCACAGACGCACAGGCGCACACGTGCGTGTGCTCACACGCACTCAGGGTTTGCAATCTTCCAATAGCAAGCCACCCCACAGCATCACTGCTGGGACCCCTTCTTCCCGGGCAGCCACCCTGTCTCCCCAGAAGCTTCTGCCCCCTGCAGAGCCAGACGTGGGAAGACCCCACATCTTTGACCTCCCCCTCCATAGCCCCCACTCCCCCCGCCCTCTCTGCCTCTGCCGGGGGCTCGAGCAGGGCTGCAGGGCCACTGGCTGCGAGCAGACCGGCCGAGCAGGGAAGGAAATGCCAGCTCCTCTGTCCCTGCAGGCGCCCCATGTCTTTGTGAGTGGTCGTCTCGAAATCCCATCCCTGCACAGACACACACTCACACCCAGACACGCACACACACACTCACTCATGCGCCTCCCCCCTCCCGGCTCTGGGGAGCGGATGGGATCAATTTCCCGAATGAAGAAAGTGCCTTCCCTCGATCCCGCAGGGCCGTGGATGCCCAGCCAACTGCCTTGGGCTCCGTCGAATGGGCAATGGGGAGCCATGGCATGTTTGGGACAAAGGAGAGAGGTCATCAATTCCCAATACTAGGAATTCAAAAGAAGGCACCACCACACATCCAAAAACCATAAAAAACGATAAGAGACTTAGGAAAAATGAGTTCCCCAAACCAACACTAAAAAGCAGAAGTCTAAAGAACCCTATAATTATTAAGCAAATTGAATCCATGGGCAAATGATTCCCATTAAGAAAACTCCAGGCCCTGCGTAGTCAACCAGACGTTTGAGGAAGGAATCATGCCAGTCTTACACAAGCTCTTCTGGAGAACAGAGCAGAAAACATAAGATAAATATAAAAGAGTATAAAATGGCCTCAACTCAGAACAACCCCGATACCCAAACCTGACTGACAAAGCGGGTCCCCATCAACACAGATGCAAGAACGCCCGTGGAGACAGAGCACGCGGACCCGATCAGGCGGGTCCTGGGGACGTCCGGCGGGTCAAACAGCAGAAAACAGTAACTAGGGGGGGCGCCTGGGGGGCTCCTCCGGTTACACGTTCAACTCTTGATTTCAGCTCAGGTCCCGATCTCACAGTTCAGGGGATCCAGCCTACGTCGGGCTCTGCGCTGACAGCGTGGAGTCTGCTTGGGATTCTTCGTCCCCCTCCCTCTCCCTCTCTCTCAAAATAAATAAACCTAAAAAAGAAAGAAAACAAGAACCATAATGCACAGCATCAACATATTAAAGAGAAGAGTGTATGATTATTTCAATAGGCACAGAAAAAAAATAAAGATCAAGTTTAAAAATGCTGGGCAGGGTGGGACCACAAGGGAACGTTCTTAAACCCGAGAGCAGGTGACCGTGAAAACCTGCAGAAAACACCTTCCAGACCCGGAGTCTCGAAACCTTCCGAGGTTTCCTTTCAGATCAGGAGCGATCAGCCCCTGACACCTGTTCACGGCGCTTCTGCCCAACGTTGAAGATGAGCGCCCGGGGGCACTGCGAGGAGAGACGAGGAGTCAAGGCGTGAAGATCAACATAGAATAAATTAAAAATGCCACCTTTCGAGATGATATGATTGTATAAGTAGGAAACCTGAAATCATCTAGTTTCAATTAAACCCAGTGGCTAAGCATAAAAAATACGTCTTGTATTCAAGCAAAATCAGGTGTGGGCTGGTGATCGGGGGCCCAGGCACGTTCCACCCTGTTCCCCATAGCCTCGCCCCGCGGCCCCCAGGGTCACCACGGCCACATTCGGGGTCGTGAAAACTGCAGTGGACGCTTCCGCGTGGAGGCGGGAACAGTGGGCAGGTGGTCCTCTCTGCCCTGTAGGAATTCGGACAGCCTGCTGGGCGGACGCGGGGAAGGCTCCTGCCCTGGGGGGCGGGGGTGAGCTTTCTCGGTTAGGCTCCTCTGGAAGAAGCGCCTCGGGGTGCTCTCTGGCCCTTGACTATGTCCTGCCATCAGGCTCCCCGGCCACACCTGGAACAGGCACTGGGGGTGTGCCCTTCAGGGTCTGTGGGATTCTCAGCAGCCATGCACCGTGGACGGCTGGGGACCCAGTGATCCGTCAGCACTGCATTTCTGTCCCAGCTCTGGGTCCCTTTCCAACAAGGTTTCCTTAAAAACGCAGTAGCTGTCTGACATGTTTGTTTCCGGGCGGTTCCGTGTTCGACACCTCATCGCGAAGGGTCTCCCCGGGTCACAGGACTCAGCGGGCCCTGTTTGCCCCCATGTTCCGCTCACCACGTGACTGCAGCCCGGAGGCAATCGGGACCTTTCTCGTCTGCTTTCTGCCCCCAGGTGTTGTGAGCCTCACTGTCCAAAGGCTTTTTCTAAATCCCTCATCAAGTTATGTTTGGCTTCCCGGCTCGCTAAGCCCCAGGTTTCTGGAATGTCCTCCATTCTCTCTATTTCTGCTCACAAGGAGGCACTTCCTGGGGGGCCCGGAGGGCTCAGTCGGTGAAGCATCCAATTCTTGACTCCGGCTCAGGTCATGATCTCACGGTTCATGAGTTCGAGCCCCACGTCGGGCTCTGTGCTGACCGCTCAGAGCCTGCTTGGGATCCTCTCTCTCCCCCTCTCTCTCTGCCCCTCTCACACTCAAGCACACACTCCCTTCTCTCTCTCAAAATAAATGACCATTAAAAAAGATTTTGGGAGGCGCCTGGGTGGCTCCGTCGATTGAGCGTCCGGCTTCGGCTCAGGTCACGATCTCACAGTTCGTGCGTTCAAGCCCCACGTCGAGCTCTGTGCTCACAGCTCAGAGCCTGGAGCTGCTTCAGATTCTGTGTCTCCCTCTCTCTCTGACCCTCCCCTGCTCGCACTGTCTCTCTCTCTGTCTCTCAAAAATAAATTTAAAAAACATTAAAAAAATTTTTAAAAATAATAATTTTTTTAAAAGAGCCATTTCTTGGCTTTCTTGCAAAACCTTGTTGCATGTCGTCCACAGCCCCGACACGCTTGTCACCTGCTTCGTCCCCTCTCGTTTCTGCGTTGCAAGTCCAGCAGGCTGACGATCGTGCGGACTGACTTAGGAAAACGTGCCCCATCCACCCCCGGACCCGCGTCCCCCAGACCCAGCGCACCCTCCGCCCACCACCAGCCGCTCGGCGAGTGCCGCGCTGCTGGGTGCGGACGTCACTGGGAGGAAGTGGACAGAGAAACCTCTCAGTGACCTCCTCCCAGTGTCAGATGCAAACATACTGCAAAGACCCTCTGACCCGACCAACATGCCGCTGGCTTGAGAGCAGACAAGCAGCCTGGAATAACAGAAATGCAAGCGAGTAGCGTTGCAATCCAGTGGGGAATTGTTAATTGATATATAATTATTATTACTGTCGGACTAAAGCCACAAGCACTTACGGATGACACTGACTGGCTACCCATCCAGAGGAAAGTAAAATCGGACCCTACATGGGCCGTAGGTGAAAACCCACTTCCTGTTAGAGACTTACCTAAAGCGATAAACATCCAGCCAGAAATTCTAAGGGGCTAGGGGAACCTTCTGAATGTGGGGAAAGTCCTAGCCAGGACCAGACGCCCAGCAGCCAAAGAAGAAACAATAGACAAAAAAATTAGTTTTCGTAGGGCTAAGGATCCCGCAAAGGGAAAATGGCAACAAGAGATTTAAACAGAGAGAACGCATACAGGGCTTATATTTAATTTATAGAGAGCACAGGGAATAAACGACACAATTTCTAGAAAAAGAAAAAGGGGCACCTAGAGGCAAGTCACAGAACTCACCCAAACGGCCACTAACATATGAACAGACGTGGCGCAGGGAGCGAAGTAAAATAAGATTCCCTTCCACAGCCGTCGGATCGGCAAAGACTAAGTCCATAAATCTGTTGTTAGCGGCGGAGAGAGAAAAAGGCGCTGATGCTAGGCGTGGAGCCAGCCTGACCTTTGTTGGAAGCAAGCTGAAAATACCGACTGAAATGAAAACTGCAAGGGCGCCTGGGGGCTCAGTCGGGGAAGCGTCCGACTTCCGCTCAGGTCGTGATCTCACGGTTCGTGCGTTCGAGCCCCGCTTAGGGCTCTGTCAGCAGGGAGCCGGCTTCAGGTCCTCTGTCCCCCTGTCTCTCTGCCGCTTCTCCGTTCATTCTCTCTCTCTCAAAAAAAAAAGAAAAACATTTCAAAAAAAATTTTTAATTAAAAATCCATATCTCATTTGACCCAGCACGGATGGAAGGAAACGCTCCGTCGGAAAGGAAACAAAATGAGCTTATCCACAGGGGTGGGCTCGGCGGTGCGGCCCCGTGACAGACAATCCAGTCTCCGGGGCGGGGGGAGAAAACGCTTTGTATTTATCACAATTGACTAACATAAAGGACGTGCGGCCCAGGGTTTCCGAGTACTAATAAAGTATACGACGCTCTGGGTCACAAATTGTATGGAGTCAAACAATCCTCAGAGGGCGCTTTGGTTGAGTTTTTGCCAAACTCTTGAACCTCTAGACTCCACCAGAGGCGGCAACCGAGGAGCGGGTTAGCTCCATCTGCACGTTCGTGGGTAGTTCCGTTTTCGTGCCCGAGTAAGAAGAAAGTGAACCCAAACCGTGTGGGGACCTCACCCTTCTGTCCGCGCCCCGAACGCCCTCTGCACCGAATCCGGGGGGTTTCGTTCTGCGATTCATCTGTTCTTTCCCAGCACACTCGCCACAGGTGGGACTTGGCGTTGATGTGTGTTATTCATGTTAGTGTTTCTCAAGTCTAGACAACCAAGGAGACGATAACTCAAGCCCTAACTTTTTAAAGTGTATTTAATGTTTATTTATTTGTGAGAGAAAGAGAGAGAAACAGAGCATGAGCGGGGGAGGGTCAGAGAGAGAGAGAGACACAGAATCCGAAGCAGGCTCCAGGCTCCGAGCTGTCGGCACAGAGCCTGACTCGGGGCTCGAACCCATGAACCGTGAGATCACGACTTGAGCCGAAGCTGGACGCTCAACCGACCAAGCCCCCCAGGTGCCCGAGTGAAGTTTTGCAGCACAGTGAGCGCCCCAACAAAAGCGTGGTGCCTTGGTCCATACATGGTAAGAAGTAGCTGCACGCGTATTCGGAAGAATACGGCAGCAGGGTTGCGGACACAGGGTGTGACGTGTGGGGAAGAGGGAAGGGAGCCAAGCCAAATAGGAAAACAGAACACGAAGTCTGCCAGTGGAGCGAGCGGCACATATGCCGGCGTTCGTGCACAGCGTGCGCGCGCGTGCGCTCCGTCATTGAGGGGCGTGCAGAACCCCGCCCTCGGCGGCACGGCCGCCTAGGATGTCCGTCGTTGCGGAACCAGCACCCCAGAACGTCGCAGCTTCAAATACCAGCGACCGTTCACTGGGCCAGTTCCGTGGGCTCAGCCTGCGGTCTCCTGGGGCACCGAGACGGCGGAGGGTCCGCGGGAGCTGCCCACGAGGCCGGCGGGGCGCTCCTGTGGTTGCTTGGGCTTCCTCGCGGCATGGTGGCCGGCGTGGAGGAGTGCGTGGGGGGCGCTGCAGAAGGTTCAGGAAAACGGTAGGACTTGCAAGGACTTCGACTTGCATTTCAGGTGAAAAGTGGGAGCCTTTGCAAGGTTTTGAGCAGACGAGTGACATGTTCTCGTTTTTTTTAATGTTTATTTTTTATTTTTGAGAGACAGAGTATGAGCAGGGGAGGAGCCGAGAGAGAGGGAGACACAGAATCCAAAGCAGGCTCCAGGCTCCGAGCTGTCAGCATAGAGCCCGACACGGGACTTGAACTCACAGACCACGAGATCGTGACCTGAGCCGAAATCGGAAGCTTAACAAACTGAACCTCCCAGGCGCCCCCCCGCCCCGGTTTTGTTTTTAAGATTTTATTTATTTGTTTGGTTGGTTGGTTATTTGTTTATTTACTTATTAAGTAAACTCTACACCCAACATGAGGCTTGAACTCATGACCCCAAGGTCAAGTGTCCCACGCCTGACTGAGCAGACCAGGCTCCACCGGCTTCCTATTTTTAAAGGACTGCTCTGCACGCTGAGGACAGACTGGCGGGTGCAGGGATGAAGGCGGCTTGTTCCAGGAGGGCAGCGGCGGGCCGGGGAGAGCGGTCAGACCCGGATGTGCTTTGAAGGCGGAAGACGACACGGCTTCCTGCAGCTTGCGGGGGCCCCCGAGCGACGCACCAGGGCCGGACACGAGGTGCTTGAGACTGAGCGGCTGACGGGCAGGGAGGCTGGCACCCCGGGCTCAGTGGTGGGCGCGCTGGCCCCGACATCCAGGCGGCACCCACAGCGCGGGAGCCCTGGGTGGACGTGAGGACAGAGGACCAGGCTGGGCGACGCTGTGGCATTGGCATCTTGATGGTGTTGAAATCCACTGAGGGGGCCCGTGGCTAATAAAAGGTGGCACAGTCTGAGGACTGCATGTGTTCAAAGTCAAAGACACAGGAAGCACTTGCAAGGGAGTTGAGTGTTCAGAGTCCTGAAGCCAGGTGAGGAGGGGACAGTAAGGTGAGGTGGGGACAGCCAGGAGGAGGGAGGTACCCATCCACAGAGTCGGATGCTGTTGACAGATCCAAAGTCTGACAGCTGATGGTGGATTTCAGGGTGGGGGTCACTGCCGAGTTCATTCAGAGCCGTTCCGGGGAACCCATGGGGTCAAGAGCCTGCTTGGGGGGCTCTGGGGGGCTTCACGAAAGATGGGGGGTTGCTCTTTCAGGGACCTTAGCTCTCAAGAGAGGACAGAGGACGGCCACGGAGGGCCAAAGACAGAGCTGGGCGCCTGAGTGCCAGCCGTCCCGGGGGTGGAAGGCACAGGCCGAGCCCCTGCCCTGAGCCGGCACGGTCCCCTCTGTGAAGGGTGGTCCCCGACCCCCACGGAGATTCTGCCAGCGCTTGGGTGGAGCCCTGGTGGCCGCCGTACACGTCACCGTCCCATTCGCCAGGGCAGTCTGCACACATCGGGGCCGAAGCCCAGCGCGGGGGGCGAGGAGCCGCGCCGTGAACAAGGGATCCGCCGCGGGAGCCGGGGACGCGGGGCCAGACGCGCGCTCGTTAGAGTGTCTATTTGTGGCTCCTGAGCCTAATTTCTGAATATGGTAATGAATAAATATTGGTCTTTTTTTCTGCAGCTTTTTCCGTCTGGGTGGTTCAATCAAATAGATACTGCCACGTCTTGTTTTCTAGAAGGGTGGACTGGGGCCCAGGCAGGGGGAGGGTGTCACCCACCATCTCACAGGAAGGTGGCGGCCTCCGGGGAGGAGGTACTGGGCGGCAGAGCCCGGGGAGGGCGGCTGTACCCCCTGCCTTTCTCCCTCCAACACGCCCTGACAGGCGCCCATCCAGCTACTGCTTGAACACCACCACTGACGGGGAGCTGACTCTCACAAGCGTCATTGTTAGACGATTCAACATGTTAGAAAATTCTTTTGAAGAGCTTCTTTTTTGAAATGCCTGTCACATGCTGAGCCCTGCTCTAGACGCGGGGCGCAGTGATCAGTCCCACAGGGTCCCTGCCCTCCGTGGCCCAGCAGGAGCCCACCCAGACAGCAGAAGGAGGGGAGGGAGGAGATGGATGCGGCTGATGCAGAGGCTCCAGGGCCATGTGAGATGGTGACAGGGCAGTTCACACGGTGACCGGCAGCTGTGCCAACTGCACTGAGACCCCGGTCACATCCGTGTGAACGTCGGAGGACAGCCTCTGAGGGGGGCCACCCCCGAAATGCGTGGCCATCTTCAGTGTCCTTCATGGGGAGGGTCCGTCCCAGGAGCAGAAATTGGACTGGGGGGGGCACTGGGCGGCAGGGCGCTGTGAGTGTGTGCTTCCCCTCTTGTCCCTCCCCGCCCCCACCCCCTCAAGGTCTCTGTGGCAGGACCCTCCCCACCCCTGCAGACCCCCTTCCCGGTAGCCTGGGAGCCCCCGGCTTCTCGGGCATTCTGCAGCCCCTCTTACATTAACTCCAGCGCCAGCTGCCTCCCCCCCTGGCCCAGCCTTGTCCCCCCTGGACCCTCCTGACTGCTCCCTGCTGCAGGCCAGCCCCACAGAGGCTCCCCTCCCTGCGGTAATGGGCTGAAGAAGAGAGTCCCCCAAAAGGAGATGTCTGCGTCCTAACCCGGGTCCCTGGGGACACGACCTTATTTGCATGTAGGGTCTTTGCAGATATAATTAAAATGAGCTCATCCTAGATTTAGGGTGGGCCCTGCGTCCAATGACCGGCATGTCCTTCCAAGAGCAAGAGGAGGGATATTTGAGACACAGACTCAGGAGAGACCCACAGGGGAGGCTGTGGGGACGCGAGGAGAGGAAGGCGCGGCCACAGCTGGAAATGAGGGCTGCCGGACAGGACGCACCGGAAGCCGGGAGGGGACGGATTCTCCCTCGGAGCCTCCAGGAGGGACCAACCCCGCCCACACCTTGTTCTCAGACTCCTGTCTGCTGATGACAGATGATGAATTTCTGTCGTGTTGAGCCGCCCAGCGTGTGGTGACTCGGGACAGCAGGTGCAGGGAACTCGAGAAAGATCCATGGCTGTTCAGGTGCGGATTGGGCAGAACAGGCGGACAGGGGACCGGCCCAGAGCAGGCTGGGGCCCCCCTCACCCTGTGCCGCCTCCTACCACGTGACGCTGAGCATCAGGCTCCAGCCCCCCAGTCTCGGCCCTGGACCACCCCCAGGGGCTGTCACACTTGGGGCTCCTGGCTCTCCTGCTGCAGCTGTGTGGCCCGGGGCGCGTTCTCAACCTCCCTGGGTCCCTGCCACGCGAGTGTGCGAGATCTCCCATTTCAGGTTATGGTGAGGATTTGAAACAACATTTCCAGGACACACAGCCGGCACCTGGCGCTCAGGGAGCAGCTGCTGAGTCCAAACATGCCAGTGCGCCTTTGTTTTCAACAGCAAGGGACCAAAGTGACCTGTGCTGATCGGAGGGTATTTTTGCCCAAAGCTGATGTTTCTTTTTTTCTTTTTAATTTTTTTAACGTTTATTTTTGAGAGAGAGAGAGAGAGAGAGAGAGAGATAGCATGTGAGCAGGGGAAAAGCAGAGAGAGAGGGAGACACAAAATCAGAAGCAGGCTCCAGGCTCTGAGCTGTCAGCACAGAACCCGACACAGGGCTCAAACCCACAAGCCGTGAGATCACGACTTGAGCGCAACCCACTGAGCCCCCCGGGCGCCCCTAAAGCTGATGTTTTTTGTGTGTAATTTTATTCTTATCAATAGTGGCAGCTGGTGAAATGCACAGCTCAGTGTAGTTAGAGAGTTTTGCACCCGTAGGATGGTTTTCTCTGAAAACTCATTCACAAATGGAGGAGACGGGTCCATGTCAGACCGGCCCGTTCTGAGTGGGGCTGGAGGAACTGGCCACAGGGTGCAGCCCCGGACCCTGCTCCCCCTCCTCCTGTCATGGCCGGCCTCTCTGTCTGTCCCAGCGTCCGCCCCCCCTCCGCCAGCTCCCCCAGGACCTGCCAGATTGGCCCAGAAAAAGCCTTGCTGTCGAAGAAAACTGACTTTAAAAGATTCTGTCTTCACCCGAGAGAGAACCTGGGTTGTCGGCCATCGGAAATAGCCTGACACAGCCCATCTGGGGCTCCTGCCCCTGCTGGGCTCGCAGGGGTGCCTCCTCTCAGGCGGAGCCTGCCCCCAGGTCCCCCTGCTCTCGCGTCTCCTCGGGGGGCCGGTCTGCTGCTCGCATCTCAAACTCAGCGTGGCCGAGCCCACGGTGCCTTGTCACCGCATCAGCTGTGGAGCCCGGCGGACTCACTCTGCGTGGCCTCCGGTCTGGGTCACCACAGGCCGCCACTGCCTCGTGGGACACTCAGAGCCCTGATCTCCCGCCTGGGGAAGCCGTGCTCGGGCACTGGTCCGTCGGCAGAGCCTGCCAAGCTCGGCAGGACACCCGACGTGCCCCTGAGTCACCTCAGATGACACCCCCAGCCTTCCAGCCCCTCTCCCCAAGGCCCCACTGCAGATCAGGGCGGCCAGCTAGGCCGGCTCATCTGAATTCACCCCTGCAGAGGCCGGGAGCCTAACAAATGGGCCTCTCCCGCTGCTGGGCTGGCCGGCAGGTGAGCTGGGGGTTTACATCCACAGGAGCTGTAAGGAGGAAACAGTATTAACAGACCCCCCCCCACCACCCAAAATGAGGAAATGTGACTTCGAAAGCACCAGTTCCTCCCCCAAAGTCAAGGCAGATAAAGGGCAGAGCTAGATTTTAATGGAAGTCCTGCCTTTAAAGCTCTGCCCTCCCCTCCTGCCGGCTCCTACCCCGTGGCCAGAGGGCATTTTCATGGCCGGGTCAGGGGACTGGACTGAGCAGAGTCAGGGGACTGGACTGGGTGGGCAGGACTCCCAGGCTGGGGAGGGAGGGAGGGAGGTCTGAGCTGAGGAGGGAGAAGGCCTGGACTCGGAGGGGCCCCACTCCCAGCCCAGAGGGTCCCAAGGCCTTTTATGGTGCAGCCCCCAAACTAGGTGTTCTGAGGCCCAAAGCGCCTGCAGTTCGGTCAGGGGTGGAGTCGGGGGGTCAGGAAGCGACACCCCCACAGAAGGAGCCCAGAAGTAGTTCCTACTTGCAGACCGTACACAGACGCAGGCCAAGGGAGCAGGTACCAGCCTCCTCCCGCCTGCCCCCCCGCTGGGGCACCTCGGAAGAGCTCAGGTGAGGGACGGACCCCCAGGCTCGTGCCTGCTCTCCCTCTGGGGAGATCCTCTCTGCCTTTTACTTATTTATTTATTGTTAATTTTTTTTAAGATTTATTTATTTTTGAGAGACAGCATGAATGGGGGAGGAGCAGAGAGAGAGGGAGACACAGAATCCAAACCAGGATCCAGGCTCTGAGCTGTTAGCACAGAGCCCGACGCGGGGCTCGAACTCACGAGCCGTGAGATCATGACTTGAGCCAGAGTCAGTAGCTTAACTGACTGAGCCCCCAGGCGCCCTCATTTTTAAAAGGGCTGCCCCGTGGGGCGCCTGGGGGCTCAGTGGGTTAAGCGTCTGAGTCTTGACTTGGGCTCAGGTTGTGATCTCAGGGTTCGTGAGATGGAGCTCCGTGTCGGGCTCTGCGCTCACAGTGCAGAGCCTGCTTGGGATTCTGTCTCTGCCTCTGCGCCTCCCCGCCTCAAAACAAACAAACAAATAAAAAGGCTGCCCCTTGCTCCAGAATCATCATTGTGTCACAGGACCCACCAGGGCTCTATACAAATCGCCTCATGGGCCACGCGTACCCAGAAAGCCCCCTGGTGGCCTGCTGCCCCCCACGGCGCCGGGTCTGGGGAAGGTGACCACTTACAGTGTGTGACATGGGGCAGGAGGGGCCCTTCCAAGGGCTCCAAAGCAGGGAGGGTGATCTGATGGGAATCCCAAGCCCGGAGCACTTGGCCTTAACGACGGGGAGGCTGTGGGCAAGGGTCCTGTCACCCGGACGGAGAGCCCTGAGGTCAGGGGCTCTTCTGTCTTCTTCGGTGTCCCTGGGCATCGTGCCTCATGAGGTGTCTCGTGCATGGGAGGGAAGGAGTCTGGAAGACAGGAGAAGAGGGAGGAAGGAGGGAAGAAGGAAGAGAAGAGGGAGGGGAAGAGAGAAGGGAGAAGGCGAGGTGGGGAGAGGGAAGGAGGGAGGGGAGAGCGTGCCTCCCTTGCTGGGTGCCGGGCACTCAGCGGGGAGGCAGATCCAGGCCCTGCCCGGGGAGGAGGGGCCTGGCGGCGGGCACCGCACTCACGGAGCAGGGCTGCAGGCCCCGGAACGCGGACCCCAGCAGAGGGGGTCAAGGCACAGAGAGGTCACACACGGTGTGCGTTCGAGTCCAAGATCTGACTATTGATCCCGAGCTGGCAGGACAGGAATGGAGGTGGGACAGGGGACATGGGAACACGCAGCAAGGAGAAAAAGCCCAGCGGGAACTGAGGTTTCCTTCTTCTCTTTCCCTCCTGCTGAAGGTGGCCGTGCGAGGCCCTGGAGGGTCTGGGGGGGCCCTCTCTGCGTCTCCACGTCCTACCCAGCCAGTCAATGCCCCACACTGGTCTGTGCTGTGCTTTTTCTCAGAGAAGACAGGTATATCTCTCCATATCCTCTGCCTATGGTTCTGAGACTCAGCACCTGTTAGAATCACCTGGACAGGGTCTAGACCTCCCTAGTCCAAACCACGCCCGGCTCAGGGACCGAAAACACGCACTGGTGAGACCCAGGATCTGGGGGCGCCAGGGGGGCTCAGTCAGTTAAGCGTCCGGCTTCGGCTCAGGTCATGATCTCACGGTTCATGGGTTCCAGCCCCACGTCGGGCTCTGTGCTGACAGCTCAGAGCCTGGAGTGTGTCTTCAGATTCTGCATCTCCCTCTCTCTCTGCCTCTCCCCTGCTCACGATGTCTTTCTCTCTCTCTCTCAAAAATAAATAAAAACATTAAAAAAATTTTTTTTAAAGACCCAAGATCTGAAGTCCAAGTGTAGCCAAGACGGGACTCACCGCCCCAGAGCTTCTACTCAAAGTGGTCCGTGGACTGGCATGCAGTCCCCAGAGCTCGTTAGCCATGCAGAGTCTGCATCTGACAGCCGGTGAGTTAGGCTGGCGCCTGGTGCGTGATGTGAAAACCCAGGCGTACTGCCTGTCCCCGGAGGCCCCGGCAGCAGTTAGACATCAGCTGGCGGGTCCGTCTGACCATCCCAGCCCAGATTTTGATGACCAGGGTGTCTGAGCAAGGCACCTGGCCCCGTGTGCGGCGCTAGCCCATGAGGAGTGCTGTTCCCGCCATGTCGTAGGACGCCAGAACCCGGTGCAGTCCATGCCTTCCTTCCACAGGCCTCGCCTGCTAGAAAGTTCTACCAGATCTGATACGGGACTCCCTGTCCCTAGTGGGAAGCACCCGAGGCCTTTTGTTAGTGGCATATCCTGGTGTGGCAGGGAAGATGTGTCACGGATGACAGCTGCCCGGGTCAGGTTCCAAGATGGGAGACAGGACTAGGCAAGGTGGGGGGGGGGGTCTTGACAAGGAACAGGGAGCAGATCCCCCCTCCATGTGGAGACTCAAGGAGGGGCCCAGATGGAGAAAGAGGAGTGTGAAGACATGTTGCTGCCTAGTAGAAATCTATTATGTGAGACCAGAGGATGACGTCCACGCCCCACATATGACGGACTGAGTCACTGAGCACCGGCCACGCTGCCGACCAACAGAAAAGTACCACGTATGTGTGTGTGTGGAGGTATGCTTATGTACGCGCATGTCCGCACACAGGTGTGTATAATGCACGTAGGACAAGCAAGTACAAGGCGAACCTTCACAGGAAGGGGACTAAAAATGAAATCGGAATTCTCCAGAAGTAAGCCAGTGCCAAAGCCTGGGCCTTTCCTGCTCCAGAGTCAGAGAGAGAGCCCACGCAAAGCCGGGTTTTCCAAAGGGCTGTGAGGTCACTGTTGAGATAAGTTGGGGGTGGGGGCACCTGGGGGGCTCAGTCAGTTAGGCATCTGACTTCAGCTCGGGTCACGAGCTCACAGTTCGTGGGTTCGAGCCCTGCATCGGGCTCTGTGCTGACAGCTCTGAGCCTGGAGCCTGCTTCGGATTCTGTGTCTCCCTCTCTCTCTGTCCTTCCCCTGCTTGTATTTTATCTCTTTCTCTCTCTCTCAAAAAACAATAAATAAACAGTGAAATATATGTGTTTTTAAAAAATCAAGGGGGAAACGTGAAGAGAACAGTCACTTTGTCAATCCGGGATGGGACAAAGGGAAACCCTCTCCCATGGGGCCATCACCACAAGCCCTAATGTGGATTTTATACCCAGCTATGTGGGCCACAGAGCTCAGTCTAAGACTCTAACTGAAAGGGACCCAAATCAAAGTGACTCTCAGCATCTGGCTGAAGCAGATGTGAGTCGTCTCTGGAGGTTCCCATCTTCAACACGGACCTCAAAGAGTTACCGATGATTAAGTAGAAAGGACAGTTGGCCACGCTTGCAGAAGACACACAAGGAAAAAAGCACCACGTGCAGGAGTCGCGCAAACAACAGGCAGCGGCAACAGACCAGGCGTCAGGCATTAGCTCATCAGGCGTGGACATAACATAAAGATGCCTAAAGAGTTAAAAGAAGAGATCAAATATATGAGGAAGGAACAAGAGAATATAAAATGGCAGAGGGCGCCTGGGGGGCTCAGCGGGGTGCGCACTGGACTCTGGCTCAGGTCATGATCTCACAGTTCGTGAGTTAGAGCCCCGTGTTGGACTCTGTGCTGACAGCTCAGACCCTGGAGCCTGCTTCGATTCTGTGTGTCTCTTTGCCTCTCTCTCTCTCTCTTTTTTTCTCTCTCTCCCCCTCTCAAAAATAAATAAACATTAAGGAAAAAATTTTTTTAATGGCCAGCAAATTTGGCGAAGGAAGCAACTAAAACTTCTAGCAACAAAAAACTATATAATTGAAATAAAATGGATGAAGTAAACAGAAGCGACAATGTTGCCGTTGTAGTCAGGTCCCCTCCCCTCCCCTCCCCCACAGCTACCGCAAAACGCACCAAAGGGGAGAGTTCAAACATTTCCTGCTCACCTATGGTTCCAAGCAGGTGCTCCCGCCCGGCAGGCCGCTCTCCCCAGAATGATTCCAGCTGTGGCTCCGCCATCTCCAAGCTCAGGGGTCCCCATGTCACCACCTTGCCCGCACACCCGGGCATCACCCGGGCATCCTGGTCGAGCATCCTGGTCGAGCGTCCCTGCATGAGCACCAAGGCCTGTACAGGGTCCAGGCTTGGGGACCAGGCTCCGCACTGGTGCATCTTACCGCATTCACGTCTCAGTGACCAGGACTCCGTTCCATGGCTGGGACCCGTGGGCGAGCTGTGTGCCCCACAGGGAGGGAGAGCGGGTTTGCTGAGCGGCCAGGCCGCCTGGACCGCGCAGGGGAAGAAACGTGAGGGTCCAGCAAGCATCAGTCACAGCGATTACTCAGCTCACCGTACTCTTGAAAACCTTGCCCTTGTTACTTCTGTTAATCCTCACGACTCCCCCTCAGCTAAGCTGGGTGAGGGTGAAGCTGGGGGATCCTTCCTGTTTTACAGATAAGGAGACTCCTGCTCAGAGACGGGCGGTGACTTGCCTGGGATCACACAGCTGTGGAAGGGCCGAGTAGGGATTGAGGCCGGGAGTCCCCGCCCCCTCACACCGTTGCCTTTCTCTCCAGAGGACAAGGGGAGGGAGAGGGATCCTGGAGCCGGGGGTGACCCTAGCCTAGGCCTCGGTGAACCCAGGGGCTGAGGAAACGGACCGGAGGTCAGAGCAGTGAGTCTGGAGCTGAGCTCAGCTTTAATCCCGCTCCCTGGGGCATCAGGGTGGCTGGCTTGGGCCCCAGGGTGTCATCTGCCCCCCCCCCCGGACAGCTAAGGGGTCCCTGTCAGCGGGTCCCCAGCAGACACTTGCCCCGAGCCCCTAGTGTGTTGAGCAGGGCTGCAGGTTTCTGCCAACACAGCCTGGGGGCAGGGGACACGCAAGATCCGGGTAGGGCTTCCCTGATGAGCTAGCTTTTTAGTGCCTGAACTCCAACTATGGGCAGGGCCCCGGCCTTGCGGCATGGCATTTTCACCAGGACCCACGGCAGGAGGGACTTTCAGTTCTGTTTTTGCAGGTATAGTGATGATAATGGTGATGGTGATGATGGTGGTGGTGGTGGTGATGGTGGTGGTGGTGATGGCAGTGATGTCATCCGACATCAATGAACGCCATGTACCCAGCAATGTTTCAGCGTTAGATGGATTTCCTTTAACTTTGATCATAACCCTACAAAAAAGCAGATTCCTTTTTGCCTCTGTTGGACAGAGAAGGAAAATGAGCCTCAAAGAAGTAAGTGACTCACCCCGCATCCCAGAGCAGGCGGAGGATGCTCCCAGGGGTCTGACCTCAGCCCTGTACCCCAACTGACGCTCCCCCCTCCCAGGGAGGCACTGCGCTCCCCCAGGACAGAGCCTCCCTCTGACTGTCACTAGCCCCAGGCTCTGCGCCCAGGGCCTGCCCGGGGGCAGTGCTCGGGGAAGGTCTGTTAGCAATGGCTTGTCCACCACTGTCTGCACAGAAGTCAGGTCCCACCTTGACGCCACCTCTATGGACAGGAGGCGTCCCAGTGGATCTGAAATGCTCCTGGATGGGTGAATGGACTCACGCAGCTGTTGGCCGGCTGCTCCTAGAAGAATCGTGTCTGGGACGTTCCCACGCGTCCACTTTCCACCAGCCCGGCCTCCCAGAATCCGCTGTCCCAGCGCAGCCCAGGCCCCCCGAACCCACGAGCCCTGTCTGCACCCTAGGTTAAGCCCACCAGGGGGTGAGGACCCATTTGATCGAGGGGGGGGGGAAGGCCTGTGATGCCTCAGCCTTCCAGGTCCCACGGGGGCAGGGACTGGAGGACGGGAGGCAGGGGCTCTGGTCCGTTGCCAAAGGGGGGGGAGGAACACACTTCTTTCCAGACAAGCTGTTCGCTTACCAGCTGACTTTGGTAAGAGAAAAAACTATTCCTGGTGCCATCTGTTCCCCGAGCGGCTGGTGTGGGGCCTGGGGCTTCCTGCACAGGCGACCAGACCCAGTTTCGGAATCCGAGGCAGCTGCCCCCCCTGGATTATTTCGGGAAGCGGCTCAACCCGGCAGCACCCGGGCCTTCCTTCGAGGCATTTCCCGTCACTCCAAAGCTGTTTGCACACGCAGCCCCGGACTGCCCCTCCCTCTCTGGCCTCCTGGCCTGCGGCTCGGCCTCTGGCACGAGCCAGACTCCCTGGGGGGGGGGAGGGGGCAGGACCAGTGAGCTAGCCTGGAGAAGGGCTCCCTGCCCCTCTCCCCGGGCCTCCTCTATGACAGCCAGGGCCCCCAGGGACCCCCCTCCCCCACTGTCTCCTGAAGGGTGGCCCCTTCTGTGGACGCTCGGCTCCTGGGCTAGCAAGTGGGGCATCTCAGGCGGGTGGCGGCGTCAGAAGCGGGGGAGGGACACAGACCCAAAGCCGGCATGTCAGGAGGGCCCAGGGCAGCGGAGGCTGCACGGAGGCCGGGGACCGGGGGGCTTTGGGGCAAGGCAGTACCGAGATCACGTTCCAGGACAGAACAAAATCCCAACAGCTGGTGCAGAATTGGGGTCCGAGGGGAGGAAGCAGAGAGCCCAGCAGGGGCGGGGGAGTCGCTGTGTCCGGGCCCCCCATGCAGGGTGAGAGTCTGGACGGTCAGGGGCAGAGGGGGAAAGAGGAGGGTATGAGTCTGAGAAGCGAGCAGAGGGCAAGACCTGGCTCCCCGGAAAGGGGAGGGTCCAGATGAGTCCGGAGCCAGGGGGTTGGAGACAGGGAGTCAGGAGGCAGGACGGGGGAGGGGCGGGCACTGACTTGGATGAGCCCCCCACCCTGCCCCTGGGCAGCTGGAAACGTGGGTGTGGTCAGAAGGGGGACGGCGGGTGTCAGGGGCTGGGGGGCGGGGCGGAGTTACTGTCTGCAGGGGACAGTGTCAGTTTGCGCCACGGAAGGAATGCTAGGGACAGACGGCAGGGATGATCCCGTGACGAGGCGAAGGACCTCGACGCTGCTGACCGGTACACTTCGAAATGTCAAGTGCGTTTTCCCACAATAAAACAACCCAATGGTGCAATTAAAAGGCAGAGCTATTCAGATTGACCAGAAAGACAGCGCTATTTTTGTGTGTAAGGAACCCTCTTCCACAGAGAGACGCAGAGTCTGAAAGCAGCAAGATGGACAAAGCAGCTCGCTGTGTTAATGTCACACCAAGGAGGTTCCGGGGCAGGAGACACCCCAGGGGACAAGGAGGCACAGCGGTGGCCCCAGGGGAGCGTCCTGTCCTGTCCCTCTGCTCCCACACCCGCCCCTCCCGCCCCCCCATGCCTGCACCTGTCCCCCCTCCCCCACTTTGAACGGCTCCCTCCCTCTTCCCCGACCCCTTCTCTCATGAAGAGTCTTCCAGCAGGCATTTGTTTTTTATTAAAAATTCTTTTTGACTTATTCATTTAAAGAGAGACAGAGAGAGTGAGCAGGGGAGGCAGAGAGAGAGAGAATCCCAAGCAGGATGTGGGGCCTGAACTCACGAATCTCGAGATCACGACCTGAGCCGAAACCAAGAGTTGGACGGTTAACGGACTGAGCCACCAGGCGCCCCAGACCCCCCAGCAGGCGTTTAATGGGCGAGGTCCTCTGCACGCCCCCCGCCCCGGCCCTCGGTCCTGGACTCCTCACACCGGGCTCCGAGAAAGCATGAGCCGGGCCCCCCGGCCGTCTTTGCTCACTGCCTTCCACACGCCTGGCTCGCTGCAGGGTGGCCACGTTCACCCCTGCTCAGTCTGACGGCAAATTTAAACGTGTTAATTTTCTGTAGCTTTATTGTGCAGGAATCTGCAGGAGGTAACCTCCCCCAGCATTAAGTGTGCAATGTGATGAACTTATATGGTCACGTGACCCCGAGCGTTCCCGCCTCCTGCAGAGGGCCCTCCGTGCCTCTTTGCAGTCAGGACCCTTCCCCGACCCGCGGGCCCTGGGAGCCACCCCACCCTCTCTCCCGCCACAGTCTGGCCTTTTCTAAAATTTCTTATACGCTGTAGCATCAGCACAGAGCCCGCTGGTCTGCTGTCTGTCGCCGGCCCAGTGCTCCTGGGCTCGTCCACATGGGCTCTGTGTCCACACCCCTTCCTCGGTGCTGCGCAGACCCCGTGCACGGGCGACCCGCTGGGATCCACCCAGGCCTCTGCCAGCGGGGCACACCGGGTCCTTCCCGTCTGAGGTGATTGTGAATCGTGCTGCCACTCACGTGTAAGTCTTCGCGTAAACATATGTTTTCATCTTTCTTTTTTTTTAATATTTTTTAAGGTTTCTTTATTTTTGAGACAGAGGCAGAGCTCGGGCAGGGGAGGGGCAGAGAGAGAGGGAGACACAGAATCCGAAGCAGCTCCAGGCTCTGAGCTGTCAGCACAGAGCCCGACGCAGGGCTCGAACCCATGAACCGTGAGATCATGACCTGAGCCGAAGTCGGATGCTCGACCGACTGAGCCCCCAGGCACCTCTGTTTTCTTTATTCTTGGATAAACCCTGAGGCGTGAGTGTCTGTTTCAGTCTCGAGGAAACCGCCAAACTTCCTTCCAAGCCGCTCCCCACCAGCCGCGTGTGAGTCCCAGGTGCCCCGCACCCTTGCCCGCACCTGGTATTGTCAGACTTTTCAGCTTTGCCATGGTGGGAGGCGCACAGCGGTGTCTCCCGTTCCTTGATGTCCCTGAGGAATGACGGAGCTGGGACCCGAGTCGGTCGGCTCAGGCTGCTCTGACCCACCACCGACCCGGGGCTTAAACACCAGACATTTATCGCTCACAGTTCTAGAGGCTGGAAGTCCGAGGTCAAGGTGCCGGCAGATGCAGCTGCTGGTGAGAGCCTCCTCGTGGTCACCTTGCTGTGTCCTCACGCGGCAGTGAGAGCTCTAGTGTCTGGACGCGAATCCCATCACGGCCCCTCCCCCCACCTCCTCTATACCTAATTGCCTGTGAATGGGAGGGGTGCGGGGCGAAGGGAAGACCCCTTGAGACCCTCTCACCCTCGGACCCCAGCTCCTGATGTCACACCCGTGGGACGTCCTCCCTGGGTCCACCAGCCCCCTGCCCCAAAGCCCCTCCCCAAATCCAAGGCTGTCAAACTGTGTTAGCCCAGACCCAGCGGGGACCCTGGGGCTGGAGGAGGGGAGACGCCCAGAGGCAGCCTGGGGTGCGGGGGGGGGTGTCTGTCCCCTTGTCGGCCCCCACACTGTGCCTCACCTTCCCACTGCACATCAGATCCTAGGTCGCCGCGTTCAATCCCCCTACAGGGACTTATTCTTTGAGAAACACGGGCAGCAAGAGCCGGTTCTCACCAGAGACAGAGAGGTGAGGATACGTCCCTGGGGACGGACCAGGGGACCATCTGACCGACTGATCAACTCCCACGATGTCTCCAGTGACTTCGGGGCAGGGCATCGAGCTGTGGGGGTGGGCCTGGGCCACAGTTTACCGGATTAACCTCCCCTGGGTTTGGGGGCCACTGGGACTCCTGCCTCCGGATGGGGACCCTGGAGCCCATCACACTGAGTGAGAGGCAGGCTGAGGCCTCTGATCGTCAGCCCCGGCCCCCGGGAGCCCTTTCTGCTCCCAGAGTCAGACCCTGGAGCCCAAGCGAAGGCCGGCATCGCCGGGCGCTTTGCTGCCCCCACGGGTGCCCTTGGAGAGGAGACACTGAGAATTTTCCACGCCCAGCCCCGTGGAAGGGGGTCAGCTTGTACTTATGATATTTAAGGTTCTTTCCCGGGGCACTGCAGGCTCCCCATGTCTGTCCCAGAAATATATTTGCCAATATCAACGGAGTGAGGCCAGAGGTTGGCTCAAAACAGATCCAGGCCTAGTGAATCAAAGATGCTTGGGTGGAAACGGGTGGGGGAGGGGGCAGGATGCCAGACGCACAGGAAGACAGAACGGCGGCGGGGGTCCCTCTGCGGCCCTTGGGCCTCCCGCTGGCTCGGAGTGGGGAGGCGGCTCTGGGAGGCCGAGGCCGTTAGTCCGGGGGTCCGTGGGGCGAGCCGTCTGCGCGGTCTTTCGGCTTGTGCTTGCGGTACAGGCCGTGGAGGACCCGGAGCGTGCTCTTGGTGTCCTTGTTCACGATGTCTGCAGGGCAGAGACCGCAGGACCGCCGGTCAGGCCCAAGCAGAGGTGGGGAGGGGGTGGCCGGCCTCCTGCTGTGCCCAGGACCGGGTGGCTTCCTGGGACACAGGACTTCAGTGCTAATCCCAGGGCTGGGGGTCCCGGTCCAGCAGGACAGTTGGTCACGCCAGGCCCGAGCCCCGGGACCCTCACACGGCCCTTCCTTCTGCTCCTCCCGTGCCCCCACCCCCCGCATAGTTCCTCAAGGTCTCACCTGTCGGGACAGCCTGCCCCAGGGTGCCCGGTCCCCTGTCCCTGCTCCCTGTGACCCCTCCCGCACCGGGGCTGTTGGAGGCTGTGGGCACAGCACCCCCTCCTGGGAAGCCCCAGCGGACACGCGGTATCTGCCGGGCCAAGCAGGGGGCCCACGCGGCCGCATGCCGTCCCCGACGCCACGGGCTCCGCCACCGAGGGCCGCACGCTCACCTTCGGGGCTGAGGGGGTAGCTGAGCAGGCCTTCGTCCTTGAGCAGCTCCAGGGCCAGGGTGACATTGTGCAGCTATGACAAGACCCCACCAGAGGTTGGCAAATTGAGGGCACCCCAACCCTGGTGCTGGTCCCCAAGCACTGGGCCCGCCCATCACTCATCACGCCCGGTGTGCTTCAAGGACTTCCTGGAGGAGGTGCCATCTAGAGCTAAGTCCTGCCAAGTGAGGGGACTCAGCCAGGGAAAGGAACACGGGTTTATCCTGGCCTTTTCTGATGCAGCCCCAATGCTGGGGCAA
>PJEM01017637.1:0-21347 GCA_004023845.1 Helogale parvula
GTGCACGGCCCGTGTGCATGTGAGAGCGTGGGTGTGCACACCTGCAGTGCCTCTGGACGGCCTGGTTGTCCTGTGGAGCTGGGCTGGTTTCTCTTAGAGCTGACGTGGCCGGGGAGGGCCCACCGTGACATCGGGCTTCGGAAGCGGAGCGGAGGCCCCATATTCGCGGTGTGTGCAGGCGCCGGGGGCCGGGGTGGGGGTAGCGCCCACTGCGGGGCGCAGAAGCCAGAAGGGGGTGGCCTTCCTGAGCCGGCGGGCCCTGCACTGGCTGCCTGGAATCCGGTCTCTGTTTCACGCGGCTTTTGTCAATTAAAACGCTTCCTGTAACCGGGAAGGGCCGCCTCTGTTCTGCCAGTGCCTTGTTTTGTTTGACTTCGTGAAACGGTATCTTTTCTACATTATAAATACGCGTGTGTCCCGTCGCTCTGTGCGGTTGATATTGGGGGCACGTTCGTTTTGAGAAATACTCTGAGTAGGCGGCTCCGGGCTGAGCTCTGAGCACACACTCTGCCTGCAGTCACGCACAAAACACGCACTGAGGCTGCGCTCATCTTTCAGGGCGTTTTATTTTACTTTATCTTGTGTTTCTGAGGGTGTTTGGGGCCAGCGTGGCTGGGGTCCGGCCGTGTTTACGGACCGAGGGGGAGGACCGACTTGGGAGGCCCTCGGCTCCGCCCCCGCAGCGCACCCCAGGAGGAAGCCCCTCACCCGGAGGGCGCGCGGCTGCTGCGCGCTGGGCTCCGGGGCCGGGGAGGCCTGCCTGGGGCGGCGCGGGGCGGCAGCGGCCGAGCGGGCTGTGCCCGCGGTGCCTTCATCGCTGTGCCGGCCGCGTTGAACGTGTGGCCGCAGCTGGGCTCTGAGGACTTGGCTCGAGTCCCGAATGTTGAGGCTGGGCTGGCAACCCCGGGCACGTCCGGTCAGGGCCCGAGCCCGGGACACTGTTCGGGCCGATGGCCCACAGTGACTTTCGGGGACCGTTAGAACCAGCTCCCCGGGGCACCCTGGTGCAGGCAGCGTCTGCCGTGAGAGGTGGGAGCGGCTGGACCCGTGGTCCCCTGTGCCGTGCTCAGCTGGTCTGAGCACGGAGAGGCGAGCTCGGGTGGAACGGACCTTGTTCCTGTGACTCCAGTGGAATCAGGAGCATGCGTCTGTGGGGAGAGCCCCTGGTGGTCGGGCCCGGAAGCTGGAGCGTGCCCGGCGCGGGCCTGCCCCGGGGGAGGGGGGTGGATGGCGGCGCAGGTCCCGAACTTCTGCTCTCGGGCCGCGGGCTCCTGTCCCACAACCCAGCCTGCTGCCGTCCTCGCCGCTGGTCCCCATGGGCACGTCCTGGGTCTTGTCACAGCACACCCTTGGCAGCTCTGCGCCTCCTCACCCCTGCCCTGATGGCCTGTCCCTGCCTGTCCACTCACCCCCTCCTCACCCCCCCGCCCCCGGGCCCTCCCCTTCAGGCTGCACTGGGGGTGGCCCGGCTGGAGATCCCACGCCTGGGCTCCTCCCTGCTGGGGCGCCACTGCCCCGAGTCTGGCTCGGCAGGTCCCGGTGAGTTGGGGGTGACGCCTGGGCCGTGTCTCTGTCTCTGTCCTGAACCACAGTTCTGAACGGGCGAGTTCACATTCGCGACTGGAGACGGGAGCAGCAGCGGGAGCAGCAGCGGCCGGAAGCAAAGCGCAGACTGTGCCCGGACGCTTTCAAAACGCGCGCCTGCTGGTTTTTCAGCCACCACCCCGACGGCTGCGCCCTGCCCGCGGACCGCTGCCCGTTCGCCCACGGCCCGGAGGAGCTGCGGCCGGCCCCGGCCCCCAGGAGGAAGCAGGTGCCGTGACGCAGGCCTGGCGTGGGGGGCCGGCGCGCGGGGGCAGCGGACCGTGCTGGCCGGGCTGGCGGCCCCGGATTTCCACCGGAGCGTGGCCTTGTGTGACACACACGCGCCGCCGTGCCGTCCCAGCGCTGGGTCTGCGTGTGAACGAGGTCGCTCCTCTCCTCACCCCTGGCCTTCGCCTCGGGGAGAGCGCCCGCGGGTTCTTGGTGCGCAGCCTAGTTCTGGCGCCAGTGTGCGAGTGGGCCTGCCCCCAGGGGGCGCTGCCGTCCCTCCACCTCCCGGCTCCCGTCAGCACGCTGGTGTTGGGTGAGAGCTGTCGCCCTTGGACTGCAGGGTTTTTCAGTCAGAACAAGACACGCCCCTCATCTCCTTGGCGGGACCCTGGTGACGGTAAAAAAATCTCTAAGTAACACACGATAAGGCCAGAGACCAGAATTCTCGCAGAGGCCAGAAGCTCCGCCTCTCCAGCCGGGTTGCTCCCCGCAGGTGCTGTTCCTCGTTCTGATTCTGGGGGCTCCAGCGTGCTTGTGGTTAAAGTCGTTTTCCGTTCTACATAAAAGGCCACATGTCCACACACTGTCCGGCGCCTCGTGTTTGCACAGTATCCGTACGTGCGCTGGTGACCTCTCGTGTGGTGGGTGTTCTTGGTTGACTCAGACTCCCCCCTTTCCCCGAGCGGTGTCTCTGCGTGGGGCAGCCCAGGAGGTGCCCGCCCGCAGGGTGAGGGGCAAGGGGAGCAGCCGGAGCTGGTCCTCTCCCTGCACGAGGCTCCTGGGTGGGGGGATCGGCCGCGGCGGCGCCCCGGCTCTGATGGGCTGGCCGGTGCGGTGCAGCGTCCTGAGCGTGAGGGGCCAGCAGGTGCCAGCCTGCTGTGGCAGCCACGCCCGGCCGAGCGGAAGGAGGAGGGCCCGGGTTCCGGTGCTGGCACCGCGGCCTCCCCGCCCCTGGCCTCTGGCTCCGAGACGGGTGCCTTTGTCAGCGTGAGGTTTCCGTTAGCTTGCTGCCCGGCGCTCGTGGCCTCCCCGCCGTGGGGCCAGCCCTGGGGCGGCCCCCCTTCCCCTCCCCTCGGAAGGGGCGCGCGCCTGACAGGGAAGCGTGAGGGGCCCTCCCCGCACAAGTCAGACGCTCCACCGACTGAGCCGCCGGCGCCCCTCGGGGGATTTCTGTCCGAGCTGGCCCTGTCTCCTGGGGCACCCAGTGTGCTGTGAGTCCTACTCGACGACACGTATTTTTTGAGAGTTCAGATACTATGGTTTTGTTTTTACAAGTAACTTTTTCTGATGTGTTCCACCTCTTCAACCTTTATCAGTCAGATTTAAAGTCCTTTTTGGGGCGCCTGGGGGCTCAGTCGGTGGGGCATCTGACTTCGGCTCAGGTCACGATCTCAGAGGCCATGAGTTCGGGCCCCGTGTCGGGCTCTGTGCTGACGGCTCGGAGCCTGGAGCTGCTTCGGATTCGGGGTCATGCTCCCTGTCTCTGCCTCTCCCCTAGTCACACTCTGTCTCTGTCTCTCTTTCTCTCTCAAATAAACATGAAAAATATTAAAATTAAAGTCCTTTTTTGCCAGCCCGACCTTTGGGTCGTCTGTGGGTCTGTTTTTATTGACTGTTTTTTCTCTTGACCACGAGTCACATTTTCCGTTTCTCACACGGCTGGGTGTTTCCTTTCCTGCTGCCTAACAGACCGTGGGGATGATGTGGGTGAGAACCTGAGTTCTCTTGTCGTCCCCGGAGGAGTGCTGAGCTTGTCTTCACACCCGCGTAGCTTGTCAGCGGCCGCGCTGCCGTGGGGGAGGCCTGAGGCTCGGCGTCGCGTCTGGCGAAGGCAGGTGTGTTCCCGGCTCCCTTGTTCCGCACCCTGACGTCCTGGGCTGGGTCTGTCCCCCTCCCTTTCTGGGGGACCCTTGCTGGGCCCGGATCCCATGGGGTCTCCCCTCCGGCTGCACCTCCAGCTCCTGTCCGGAGCCTCCGTTCCCTCAGCCTGCTTCTGTGCGATCGGGGAGCTCACGGGAGAGCCAGGGGCGCCTCCCTCTGTGCTCCCCTCTCCCCAGGATCGCCCCTCAGTCGCCAGGTGTTTGGCCCCTCAGGTCCATCCGTGGGCTCCTCGGGGTGGTGAGACCGCGTCTTCCCGCCCGGCCTCTACCCCCACGCCCTGCGCAGCCCACGCAGCGTCCTTGATGCACGTCACCCCTGTGACCCCTTCTGTTAGGGACGCACCTTCCAGGCCACCCTGGTTCTGCTCCTTCCCTCGGTGCCCTCTGTGTCCAGGTTTATAGTTGTCGTTGGCAGGAGGGTCTGCCCTGCGTAGCGTGCCCCCGGTCACTGTCACTCGGGGCCCGCGCTGTGAGCTTTGAAGGAAACGGTTAGGCATCTGACCTCCCGTTCTGATGGCCGACGTCCGGAGCGTGAAACCTGGAAATCATCCCGGGACCCACGAATAGCGTCCACGCTCCTTCCTCTCTGCCTGGCCCGCGGCGTGCCCTCCATCCCAGGCCAGCCCTCGATCTCAGCCCCCCACTCAGGGGGTCCTGCCCTCCAGGACTCCAGCCTGGACAGCTCCTTACCCCCACCCCCTGAACTCCTAGACCTCCGCCCAGCGGGACTTTCCGCAACAGTGGGGTTTGTCCCGATCTGCACGGGCCGGCGTGGTGGCTCCTGGTCATTTGAAATGGGGCCCTGGTGACTGAGTAACTAAACCTCTAGCTTTGTGTAGTTTTAATTCAAGTTTAAATAGCCGCACGTGGCTCGTGGCTAATGCGCTAGGCAGGGAGCTCCAGACCGTGGCTGCTCTGATGTGGTCGGACACCCAGGACCGGCCCTGCCTGGGGGTTGTCGGGCGCGCAGAGCCGTGGGGTCACTGCCGACCCGGGGCGGGGCCAGGGAGCTCAGCGGCGGCTGTGACTTGCGGTCCAGGTGGGTGTGTGGCCGAGGTGCTGCACCTCCAGGCATCTTCACACGCTGTTCCCTCTGCCTGGAAAAGCCCTTCCCTCTTCTCTGCGTGGCAAGTTCCTGCTCTTCGAAACCCAGAGGAATCCAGGCCTCAGGGACCCACCCCCCGCCCCCCGCGGCTCCCTGGCTGAGCTCACGCCGGCCGGGGGTCCTCTCTCTCCTTGTCTCCCGTCCCCAGCCGGGGCCGGCCCTTTCCAGCGCTCAGGACCGTCTGGCAAAACTCGGCACCTCCAGCGTCTACACCACCCGCCCACGTTTTCTGCCCCGGACTTTGCTTCCTAGCCAGTGTATTAGGCTTTGGAAACTCTTGGGGCGTCAGTAAGGCTTAATTTTCGGGTAAATTTCCTTTCAAGAGCCAATTTTTTTGTTGTTCATCCTTTAAATGAAAGTACAGATTCCTTGTTTAATAACAAGAGTAAAGAAATGCAGACCTTGCTCTGCATGATGGGAAAATACCTCGGGGAACTTATTAAATTCCTCTGTTGGTGGGGGTGGGTCCTGAGCCTGGGGCGACTGAGGCCTGTGGCTGTGTGTGCAGGTCGGTACTTGCGGGGCCCCAGGGGTCACCCTCAGACGTGCGTCCTCCGGCCCCCGCAGACACATACGCGTGCTTTCCCCTTCAGGTGGGGTCCGCCCCCGGGGCCCTGCTCCACGCCAGCCCGTGCCCGGCCCACTGAGCTCTGTGCTGGAACCTTCTGCCTGCGAAGTGCCCCCTTCTGTCCCTGCGTGACGCCCGGGCCAGGGCTCCCGTGACAGACTGCTCTTCACGGAGCGCGTGGCGGCCCGGACTGCGCGTCGGTCCTCAGGACGGGAGAAGCACGCAGCTTTCCTCAGTCCCTGCTTTTGCAGGGGCTGCTGGGAAGCTCGGAAGCTGCGTTCAGGTCTCTGGGATGCGGCGCCATGAATCTGGTGTACTTATCCCTCCTTCTCAGCTCTGGGCAGTGTCCGGGTGGCTCTCCGCCTCTGACCCTGTCCGTTCTTTCTCTCTGAAGTGCGCCGCTGCCCTGGTCCTCCGTGGAGACATCAGCCACAGCTCTCAGCTGCCAGCTGCGTGGCTGCCTCTGCCCCACGTGGGAGACCTGAGGCCGTGCTTGGGTTCCTGCACCTCAGCTGCACCGTCTGCAAAATGGGCCCAAGAGAAACAAGCTCACAGGGCTGCCAGGGGGTTAGATATTTCAGGAAAAGCACTGTTCGTGGTGGGAAGGACAGAAGGGAGGCAGGAAGACCGGCGCTCCTCTGCCCTGTGCCGTGGGACGTAGGAGCATGCGGACGCGCCGGGTACGGGATTGCCCTTCCCTGGCTGATGAAGTCAAGTCCTCCGCGGTCCTCGGCCCCTGACCCTGGGCAGATGGTGGCCACTCACCCATTCTGGGGTCTCAGACCTGGGTCTCCTGGGGGCTCTGTTCAGCCACAAAAAAACTAAAAAGGCAATAAAACATGTTTGTCATGTCGGAGAGCGGGACCGGGCAGCAGACACCGTCGGCTCTGGGTCTGCCCAGCCCCTCCCGCGTCTGCGGGCACCCTCAGTGTGCTGAGGCCCCCTGCCCCTCTCTGAGCCCCTCCTCTCCAGGCCTCCCCTCTGGCTGTGAGGTGCAGAGACCACCCCCCTCCCCAGGCCAGCCAGTAGACGTCTCAGGGAGCGTGCTGGGACCACCAGCTCACGGCAGCCCTGGGGGCCCCTGAGGGCTGGGGAGCGACTGGGCAGGCAGCCGTGCCCTGAAGCAGCGGCTGGGGCTGAATGTCGGGGCTCAGCTAGGGGAGGAGAGGCCGTCCCAGGGCCTCACGCGGAGGATGGAACTGCTCGTTCCGTGCCTCCCTCCGTAGTGAGACTACGTGACGTTCAGGAGCCAGATGAGGTGCAGGTTTCTGCTCAGTCCACGAAAGAAAACGCTTTTGGGGCCGCACAGCTGAAAACAAGCAGAACACGCTGCCTTTGGGTAGTGAGCACCCTGTCTGCAGGGGTATGTAAGTGGGAGCTGCAGGACTGTCGACAGGGATGCTGGGTTACTGCTTACCCTGCACTTGGGCGTGTGAGCACCACCTGACGTGGTCTGTGTCTGGGACCGGAAGTGTCTCGAGGAGCTCCAGGCCCGGTGGGGGCTGGCTCTGGGGATCCCATCTCCCGTGTGGCCTCAGACCCCTCGCCCGCCCTGGGCTGCCGTCCCTCCCCCCGGGAACCAGAAGGCTGATGCCAGCGCCCCCACCCAGGTCTGGGCAGCGGGGGGACAGAGGGTTTCCCGCCTCTCGCAGGGCCCCCCCCCGGGGCGGGGGCAGCTCCCCGCCCCCGGAGGAAACACGCGGCTCAAGGGCTGCGGACATCTTCCCAGAGGCCGTTGGTTGGTCCTCATGCGTCTTGACGCTGCAGTCCCCGGCTCCACCTGTAAAACGAGAGATCCTGTGCACCGGCAACAAAGGCTGGGTGTTTGTAGAACAGTCGTGGGTCCTGAGCGTTTCCGTGGCGCAGTCCCCGTGATGGGCAGGCCTGACTTCTGCCTGCGTGTTTCCTGCGGGCGGGTTGTCAGTGCCGCGGCACCTGCTGTCTGCGGCTGCGTGACCGACACAGACGCAGAGAACGTCACGGCCCGAGCGCCGGCCCTCGGTCCAGAGTCTGAGTGCAGCGTAGCCGGGGCCTGCGCTCCGGGCCACACCGCCCGCAGCGAGGGGCCGGCCGGGGAGTGGTCCCCGCTCAGGCTCGACTGGGGAGGAAACTGCTTCTCCGAGCTCGGGGGCGTGGGCAGCGTCCAGTGCCCTGTGGGCGGCCGGCCTGAGGCTGCCCTGCCCGCAGCCCCGTGGTCCTTCCCAGAGGCCAGTTCTGATAGGGCTGCTGGCTTCCTGGGGGCTGGTAAGGGGAGGGCCCCGAGCTGGGTGGCTTACTGCCCTGCGCAGAGGTCTCCCGGAAGGGGCAGCCTGTCCCCCACCTCGGACCCTGCCCACACCCGGGGGGGGGGGGCTGGTCCGAGCGAGGACTTGGAGCCTCGGCACACTGGCCCTTGCTGACAGGTCTCCGTCTCGGGCCCCCCCACCCCCCTTCCTCCGGAGTTTGGGGGTGGGAGGGGGAGACCCTCCAATCACACGGTCAGTTCCTGCCCCCAGCCCCTGCCCTCGGAGCTTCCCAGAGGCCACCTCATTCACACAAGACACGTCTGTCACTGTCACCACTTACACCCCAAGAGCTTTAGGAGCTCGTGCTGGGTGCCGGGACAAGACCGAACGTCACGTGTTGTAAATGCAGTGTCACCCCTGCCCACTCATGGCCCTGCCCCCGGGGAGCCAGCCGCCAGCACCAGACTCACTCAGGTGGGCATCTGAGCCAGTCGGGGTGGGTTCAGGGGTCCGGTGGTCCGGTGGGGGGTCCCTGAGCCCGAGGAGCAGAGGACGCTGCCTCCCTGCTGCCTTCTGCCCTGTGTGTGCAGATCCCCGGCTGACGGAGGGGTGGGGGGGGAGGGGCGGTGGGGGCGGCTGAGGTCACGGGGTCAGAGAAGCAGGAAGCTCCTGCTCTCCCTGCTCTGTTTGTGGGAGCAGCCCCAGAGGAGGGGGTACTCGTCAGCACACCGTACTGATGAGGAATGAGAGACACAGAGAGGTCGAGACGCTTGCTCAAGGCCACGCAGGAAATGGCCACCCCAGTGCCGGAACCCCGTGCCTGCTCACATGCACATGGGGACAAGGAAGGGTGAAGGGCTCCCATGGCTCCAGCGGGTACTTACAAGGAGGCGGGGCCCCCCCAGTGTCCTAGCGCCTCCCCGAGACCTGCAGCCACAGGGGGGTGCCCCCAGCCCCACACGGGCCACCCCTGGCGGCAGACCCAGTCCGGAGCCCCAGCAGCAGGGGTGAAGCCAACGGGGCTTCCGGGAGCCGTTGCTTACACAGCCCGTGCAGTCGGCGGCCGGACGCGTGGAGCAGAGCCCTGGGCCCCGCCGCCCAGGCTGGACGGGCGCGAGGGCCGCTCTTTGGAGCCAGCTGGGTCCCGACCAGGGCACTGCTCCACGCTCTGCGCGGATTCACCCGATTCGACCTTGGGCCAGGCCCCGCTCCGCCCTGGGGTCCCCAGAGAGCTGGCAGGTCCTTCCCTCGGCCGGGGTCCACATGCCGCGCAGGCACTTCCTCTGCGGGTTCTCGTGCCCAGGGCGCCCCGCCGAGCCTGGGCCGGAGCCGCTTCTGGGCAGGACCCCACACGCCAACTCAAGCTCCCTCCTGCTCCAGATGGGAAAGGCCGCTTGCCGGGCCCCCCGAGGGCCTTGCTGTGGCCGGGGCGCCGGAGGCCCTGTCTGCAGAGCCCCTGACCCGAGGGGGCTGGCCTTCCTGTTAGACTGGCCCGAGAGCTGCCCCATCGGAGCCCACCCCTCACTGCGCCCCCTGCACTGCCCCCCGCCCCCGCCCTGCCGTAGTGGCTGCACCCCACACCTCCCCCCACAGCCCTGACCCGGGCCACGCAGGCTGTCAGAAACCTGGGGTCGCGTGCCAGCGATGTATTCTGCTCCAGGATTCAGTCTAGAAAGAATCAGGCCAAACCTTGGGAGGAACGTAAGCAGTGAACAGAGTCCCACAGGTTCCTAGAGGGCCTGGTTCTAGAAGGTTCCCAAGCTCCTGAGGGACACGTCCCTGGCTGTGGCTTCTGTGACACGAACTTCTCTGCCCCCCCCCCCCCCCACTTTTGTTTTGGCTGCAGGTAGAGTTGGTTTCTGTTTCTTACATCAACAAAACTTGGGGAGTGAGAGGTGCCCCTGCCTGGGGGCCCTAGGTCCTGCCCCCAGGCTACTCCGCCCGGAACCGGGAGCAGGGCTGCCCTTCAGCCTGCAGAGAGCTAGCCCAAGAGTCGGCAGCCTCCACCCTGCAGTGCTGTCCCCCAGTGAGGGCCCCACCAGGAGGCAGAGCCCCGGCCCCAGAAATGCCCGGCCCTGGCACGCTCTCGGAAGTCGGGGCGTCTGCTCCGTCCGCCGGGGGCCCCGAGGCTGCACCGGGGTGAGTGGGGCCATGAGAGGCAGGAAGGGACATTTCCACCAGCTGTGCCCTTATTTGCCGGCCGGGGGCCACTGGCCCTGCCTGTGGCAGTAGGTCGTTGCCCGAGGCCCCGGGTGCACCCATGGACCCCCAGCCGGAATGGAGGCCTCTGGCCAAAGGCTGCTCTGAGTCCCCTCTGGGTCTGCAGCCGCTCAGCAAGCCCCAATGGGAGTGGAAGGAAGGGAAGCCGTCTCTCAAGCGCTCACGGCCATGGACATCTGGCTCGTCCCCGCTGTGGCCACGTGGCTGCAGGGACGTGGGCAGCAGCTCTGACATGAGGCAGGTGCCACACATCTCGGGGGACATGTCCACAAGGTCCTGTTTGCAGTGGGTCCTAAGACGGGTCTGCCGGGTGTGGGGCTAGTCTCTCCCTCCCCAGCCTCAGTTTGTTCACCTGTACAGTGGGGGCATCCCTCTCTGTGTGAGTGACTCCTGTCTCCTTCGGCTGACAGGCTGCTTGGGGCCCCTTCCCTCCCCAGCCTTTGCTGTGCCACTCGCGCTGAGGGCTGGCAGGGGCAGGGCCTGGGGGCGCCCAGCCAGCCCCTCCTCCCCGGAGCTGATGACAAAACATGAGGGGTTGCCATGGAGTCTGGAAAACAACACAGCGAGTTCTGAGATTTCGTTATTGAAACTCTCGAGTAACCGAAACACAATGAAATCATAACTCTAACTCTGGCCATCGGAGCTGGGTTTTCTCCGCGGTGCAGAGGTGCGGGGGGGGGGCAGGGAAGGAGGAGGGTGCCCGCAGGCAGCCTGCACCCCTTCTCAGACACACAGAGGCATTTCCAGGGACTCAGGGTAACGTAGGGTGCAGCCCTGGGCCAGCCCGAGGTAAGGCCCTTTTGTCCCTCGGGGCGCTCTGGATTGGGGCAGGGGCCACTCGGAGGGGGGTCTGAAGGGGCACCTGTGAGTCAGCCCGCCCCTCTGGCCGCTGGGGAAGGTACGGGAGCTCGTGCCTCTGCAGCGGCTCGTCCCTTCCCATTTCACAGGTGGAGAAACCTAGGCCCAGAGAGATCAAGGGGCTTGTCTAGGCCACTCCCCACCGGTGGCGGAGGCAGGGCCCCAGGTCCGCCTGCACACACATCGTTCCCGTGAGGAGGGGGCTGTTGTGTGCCAACCCGGCCACCTGCCTGGGGGGCCGGCTGCAGCCCCTCCTCGGTGGTGGGGGGAGCTTGGCCGGGACGCTCGGGACTCCGGGGAAGGCCTCGCTGCTGAGCCGGAGCCGGGCTCTGTCCCTGGCCTTGGGGGCGCCGCTGTCACCTGCCTGGCTGTGGGGCAGTGGAGCACTAGGCAGCCGCGGGCGGGACTGGAGGCGGCCGCGGCAGCCCCGCCGTGTGGAGGGGCAGTTGGGCCGCCGCGCGTGCAGCTCAGGCACTGTGTTTGGGTGCCATCGGGGCAGACGCGGAGCAGCGGGGGCTCCTTGCTGCTGTCACAAATCACGTCACTCTAGTTTAAACAACCTGACCGTGTGGGGTCTCGCGGGCAGGGCCCCTGGCTCCCCCTCTTGCCTGTTCCCCCAGAGAGTGTGCAGACACAGTGCTTCCTCACATTAAAAAATAAAGTTTTTAATGTTTATTCATTTTTGAGAGACAGAGCGTGAGAGGGGGAGGGGCAGAGAGAGGAGACACAGAATCCGAAGCAGGCTCCAGGCTCTGAGCTGTCAGCACAGAGCCTGACGCGGGGCTCGAACCCACAAACCGTGAGATCATGACCTGAGCCGAAGTCGGACACTTAACCGACTGAGCCCCCCAGGAGCCCTCAGAAATTAATTTCAAACTTCATTTCTATCCGTGGTGGTCATGGCACACTGAAACCAGGCCCTGGGGAGCCGGTCCCCCTCCAGCACCAGGCCATTTGGAAGGGAGGGGCAGGCGTGTCCCAGCCCTGTCACCAGCCTTGGGCTTCTGAATCCTCTGAGAGCTGCGTGCCGGCAGGTGCCCCCGAGCCCCCACACGGACACCCAGTGTGTTCCCAGCTGCAGGATGCGGTGGCCAGGAGGGAGGACGCGCACGGGAGCACAGACTGGGGCGAGCCATGCTCTCCTGGGTCACCGGGTCACCCTCTTCCTCCCTGACCTGCACAAGGTGGCCGCCCATGGCAGCAACTCCAGGCTTTTTGGGGAAGGAGGGGGAGCCCGCAGGGTACATGTGCCCCAGGGCCAAATGGGATCGTGGGGGGAGCAGCCTCTGCCCGGGAAGCCCCCAGACACAGCCTGTCGGAGGCCGGGAGGGGCCGGGCAGTTCCGGCCTCTTCCCAGCCCGGGGTCTTTGGCAGGTCCCCATGCTCTCCCGAGGTGGCCCAGGCTGGAGGCCACGTCAGCGCCAGGCCCCGCGGGGTTGGCAACCAGGCTCCTGGCAGGAGGCGAGAAGGGCAGGCGCCTGGGGACCTGCCTTCTTCTCCTCACGCGGAGAAGGAAAGAGTGACTTCCAAGAACTAGTTGCATTCAGGAGCCTTTTGCCTTGAAAGGACCCTTTCTCTGCCCAGGCTGGCGCTGGCAAAGGGCTCCGGTTCGGCGCCTGGAGGGCAGCGGGGGTCGGGGGGGGGGCTGACCCAGGAGGGGAGACGGCAAGGGGGTGAGGGCTCCGGGTGGGACAGCCAGGCGCAGGAAGGGACGCTCGCGGGGCTGGTGGCCGGGAGGCCACGGATGGCGGGCGTGGCTCTGCTCACAGCGGCTTCGGAGCCACGCTGAGCCCTGTGGCCACAGCAGCCAGGTCGAGGCAGTTCTGGAGAGCCTCAGGCTGCCCATCCGTCAAATGGGCAGGAGGTTGAAATACAGTCATCAGATACTCTTCCCAGTGGTTTGCAGCCCTGACAACGTGTGGGTGGGTCCTGCCCTAGGTCTCAGGGTGTTTGTCCTGAAGTCCCATTTTCTGTCCTGGTGCCCCCAGCAGAGGAGACGGGGGACCCAGCTGCCCTCCCAGGGGCCAGCGGTGCCCTCACCCTGGGGGATGGGAAGGCGGTGAGTAGCGTTAGGGAGGCAGTGCTTTCTGGGAAGACAGAAGGAACCTCCCAGAAGCCCAACGCTCAGCACCCCATCTGGTCTGTGTCGGGGCAGGGGAGCGTGTGGGGAGGGGACGAGACGGTGCCTGCAATGTGTAGGATAGCAGCCGTTTTCCCGGAGGGCTCGGGCGCCTGGCACACTGAACCGGCTCGCTGGGTGGTCTTGGATCCATCCATCATCCCCTCCAGATGTCCTCTCCAGAGAGCCAGACGGGGTGTGCCTGCTCGCCCTCCTGGGTCACTAACCTTGTGAGTGCCCCTGGGTGGGTCCCGTTCCTTGGGGCCTCAGTTTCCCCATCTGCAGAGTGATGAGGAATGAGCCTTGGTTAGGGAAGGAGCCAGGCTCCCTCTGTTGGGAAGGAGAGGAGGTGCAGAAGTCTGGTGTGGAGTTGAGCTGGGGGGGGGGGGGGGGGGGGGGGGGGGGGGGGGGGGGGGGGGAAGGGAGGGGCTTGGTGAGACCCCAGCAGACAGGCCGCAGGAAACGGCTGGCGGGCCAGGGAGGCATGAGTGAAGGGCCCCAGTGGTTCTCCAGGCTCCTTGAGGGGGTCAGAGAGCAGGCGTGCACCCCTTGCAACTTCTGCTCTTCTTTTCCTCTTGGCTGGAATGCAGACGTGCGTGCTGGAGCCACAGCAGCCAGGTTGTGACTCTGAAGACAGACACCACAGTATATTGGAGCAGAAAGAGAGGTGGATCTAGCATCTCTGCCAACCTCACATCTCCTGACATATTTTGCCTGAGACAGTAAACTGCTGATGTGCTTGAGCCGCTTTCTTCCGTCTTCTGTGGTTCACAGCCACGGCTGATCTCACCTTGCATATGTGCCCGGCTGAAAGCTGGCCTGATGCTTCAAGGGGAGGGGAAGAAAGGCCGGAACCTAGGGGATTCCAGGGTGAATGTGAAGTAACTACCGGAAAAGCCAAGTCAGCATGTCCCTCTGCGAGGTTATGACTAGTGCAGGAGGTTCTGTCTGGGCAAAGCCTGTCAGTTCCATGAGCGTCAGGAACGAGAGAGATGATGCCCGTGGTCTGCAGATACTCAACGGAAAAACACACGACAATGAACAACTTCACGGCAAAAATTCACCACGTTCGCTGTAGGCAAGTGGACAGGTTTCCTTGAAAGACACGAAGTGGCAAAGCCAATTCCAGAAGGAGAAGATAAGCCGAGTGGCCCTTCTTCCAGAAAAAAATAGTAATAAAAGTGAACTAGCAGCTAAAAGCTTCCGAGCAAAGAAAATCCAGGCCCCAGTGGTTTCACTGGAAAGTTCGACCAAAATTCCAAGGAAGAAATAACAAAACTTCTACCCAAATCTTTCTGGGAAATAGAGAAAGTGTTTCCCAACCCCTGCCACGAGGGTTCCCCCTCCCCCCTCCCCCGAGGCCCGCGAGCTAATCCCTGTCATGAATATGAGTAAACTTTTTAAGCAAGAATTTCGCAGGTCGAATCCAGCAACATAGAAACGGGGCCATCACGGCCGAGGCGGGCTTGTGCCGCGACACGGGCTCGGCGGACCGCCTGAAGCGCGTCACTTGACCACATTCACAGGCGAGAAATGAAAACCCACATGATCATCTCAGTAGATGTTGTAAAATCCAACATCTATTTTTCACAAAAACTCAGCAGGGAAGGAGTCGCAGGGAACTTTTTCAGGGTCAAGGACGCCTGCCAACACCCGCCGCTCACGTCCTCCGTCCTCCGCCGTGGGGCGAGGCTGGCGGCCTCCAGGAACGGGGACAGGCCCCTCCCCCCCGCCAGCGTCGCGGGGGAGGCAGCCAGTGCGGCGGGGCGCTCGCTGCAGAGGAACAAAAGCCACGCAAAAGATCAGAGGGGAGGCATCAGGCCACCGGGGAGGGAAGGTGCACGCATCACCCGTGATCCCTTGGGATCCTTCCAACCCCTGCACGGGGAAACCAAGGCACGAGAAGGTACCAGATGACCCCCTGGAAGTCCCCTCGGGAGCACGCTGTCCAAACACTCCCGGCTTCTGTGCCCTCTGTCCAGGCCAAGTGGACACCTCCTCGCCAGCCCCGGCAGGCACCCCGCAGGGCTGGGACAGCCCCTTGGTGTGGCCAGGCCGCGGCCTGACCCCCAGGCCGCCGTTGGGAATCTGTTACCGCGGCACATTCGAACTGTGCTCTTCTGAGTCCGGCCTTTGGTTTTGAGGAATAAAGCGACTCCCCTGTTTCCGTTCCCATCTGCCGGATTGCTTCGTCTCCCAGCTGTCTCCGGATCTTGCAAAAGATTATGATTCACTAAGACTTCTTCACTCCCAGAGATAATTCACACGCATCCCTGTGGGCTGGGCACTGTTAGTATCCACATTTGGCAGACTGGGAAACTGAGGCACAGAGAGATGAATGGATGAATGAATGGAAGATCAGTGCGCCGCCAAAGCCTGGCTCTTTGCCACGAACTACTCAGGCTTTGCCATGAAGCGCCAGGTTGGACGGAAGGAGGGGGTGGGGGGGCAGTACCCGGCTGAGTGATGTGGACGGACCCTCCCGGGGCTGGAGCACGGCCGCTCTGTGTCCGGTCGCTGACAGTGGCTGGACGTGGCCCCCGAGGCCCGTCGGATCCTCTCTTAGCAACGAGTTGGTAGCCCGGACATGCGTGGCATCCCAGCATGGACCCGGGGGCCGGGTCCCAGCCTCCCTCCCCGCCACCCCCTCCTCCCAGCAAGGGCTGGACACAGAAAGGGCCAAGGAAGTCTTGTTGACGGAACCATAGGCCTTCCAACATTTCAACTTTCTCGTGTTGACTTTTGGGAGAGAAACTGAAAGGTCTGTGCCCCCCCCCCCCGCCCCCGTGGAAGCCGCTGGGCTGTGTCCCTGGCAGGAGACCTGCCTCTCGCACTGACTTCTGGTGGGAACGCCCCCAGGGCATCTGGACAAGTCTTCCCCAGCTCACCAGGGCTGTGCCTCCGCCCCCTGCGCGGGAGGCTGCCAGGGCTGATTTTCCACCGTGCAGGGAAATGCTCTGGAGGGAGGGGTGGCCACGTGGAGCAGCCCCGGTTCCCGGCCAAGCCTTCCAGCAATCCTTCCCGTGACAGTGGGCGAAGCCGTGTCCCCGTGCTGTCCCCGGGCGGCGGGGCCAAGGCAGGCCTGCGTCCTGCCACGGGGCGCACCGTCCACACTGCAGCTGCGGTCGTGGCCCCTTACAGAGCCCCCTGCTGGGCCAGGAAACTTGTGAAGATGGCCTCACTTAACACCTGCAACAAACTTCGAGGCCTTGTTTTCTAGATAACGAAACTGAACTAAGGGAAGTTGAGGCCCTTGCCTGAGGTCACGCAGCTGACGGACCCGTTGGTGGGATTCTGTTTCCGTGAGCTTGCTGCTCGGGCAGAGGGGGGCAGAGGGGCTGTGGGCGCCCAGAGGAGGCCCCACACACAGGCCTGGCATCAGAGAAGGCTGCCGGGGAGCAGTGGAGCACAGCTGGGCATGAGGGATGGATAGGGGTCGGCCGAGGGGAGGAGGTGAGGGAGGGCAGTTCGGGTCCCAGGCCAGGTCCCTGACCCGGGGCTGGGGGGTAATCCGGAGGGCTTCCAGGGGCAGGTGGTCCAGGGGTGACACGAGCTTTGAAGCCATCTCCCGGAGAACCTGGGACAGACGGGGAACCCTCACAGCCTTTCCCTGAGGCCCTCCAGGAACCCCGCTTAGCAGCGCGCAGGCCTCCCTGTGAACCAGAGAGCTTTCTGGGCCACAGAATTGGCCGAGGGCAGCAGAAAAGCAGGGCAGAAGGAAGATGCATTTCAAAGGAGGGTCAAGAATTTGCTGCTCAGGAAATATTTCTGGAAGAGTTCAACGGGGCGTCCTGTGGAATGTCAACCATTCCAAATTCAAGAGGAAGGAAGGTTTGTGCTCCCGGATGTCGGCCTGTCCAGGCTCTGATTTCACGGGCGGGCGAGGCCAAGGGCTCCAGGGAGAGCCAAGGGCAGCGGTGGGAAGGCGCGCCCGGGGGAGTGGGCGCCTGAGGCTGGGTGGGGCCGGTGGCAGGACCAGCCCCCCCACCCCCCCCCACCCCCGCCACGCGGGCCGGTCCTCGGCCAGCCTGTGACTCTCCCTGCCCGGTCACTGGGCACCGTCTGCTTCCCTCTCAGCTGGGATGTGCGTCATTCTGACGCGAGCCCCCGCTGTGCAGGAGCGACACCCCACAGGCGCCACGCCCGGTGACTCTGGGGCGCGATCCACGCAGGAGCCGCCTCACCTGCACCTGTGGCTGGGCGAGAGGCCGGGACACAGCTGTCCTCTCTGTGCCAGGCCGGCCTCCTGCAGACACGCACGCTAAGGGGCAGTGACCCCGCCGTGTCCAGCTGCCCCTGGGGAGTGCGAGGGTGCGGGCGGGGGGCGAGCGCAGTGCCGTGGGGACAGTCACTGGGGCGAGATGGCCGTCCCCTGGGTGCTGGGGCCTGCCCCCCTCCCATTTCTATTCTGGCACCCTGGTCCCAGCTTTGGAGCTGAGGAAAGTGAGGCAGGGAGAGAGCCTGTGGCCGTGGGGGCGGGGCCTGGGCGCCCCCTCTCAGCACCTCCCTCCCCCGCCTGGGCAAGGCCTTTCTGCAGCGAATGCGCCACCAGTGACGTCCCAGCAGACAAGCTTGTGCAGGCAGGCGTGAGCTTGGGGGGCAGGAAGCCAGCCCCGCTGTGATGGCGCACGCGTGCGTGTGTGTGTGTGTGTGTGAGAGAGAGAGAGCATGCGTGTGAGTGCAAGAGTGAGCACACGTGTGTCATGTAATGTGAGCATGCGTGTGAGTGCACCACTATGCACATGTGCGTGTGTGCGTGTGTGAGTGTGCATGTGAGCATGAGTGTGCATGCATGTGTGAACCTGCATGTGAGCATGAGTGTGCAAATGTGAGTGCTCATCTGTGAGCCCGTCTGTGAGTGCGTGTGAGTGTACGTGTGTGACTGCGTGAGCGCGCAGGAATGGTTGCGTGTGTGTGAGTGTGCAAATGTGCATACATGTGAGTTCTGTGTTCTCTGAGTGCACGTGCATGTGGGAGTGCAAGTGGGGGAGGGGCGGAGAGAGAGGGAGACACAGGATCCGAGCTGTCAGCGCAGAGCCCGACGTGGGGCTCGAACCCACGAACCACGAGATCGTGACCTGAGCCGACCGAGCCCCCCAGGCCCCGATCTTAAACGTTTTGGGGTGTGCGTCGTGATGGTCTTCAGTACATTCCCAGTGTCGTACAGCCGTCACCCATGTCTGCCTCCAGAACATTCCCACCCCCCGGCAGGAAACGCCGTACCCCTGAGCCGTCACCCCCGCCCTCCTCTCGCAGACGGGGCAGCCCTGCGTCAGCCTTCCGTCTCTGTGGATCTGCCTGGCGCGGACATTCCCTGTGGACGGCACCCGCGGCCTGCAGCGTCCGGCCCCCCCGGAGCTCCACGGCCTCGCGGCTGTGTCCCGTCAGCGGCCGAGGAGCATTCTGTTGTGTGGACACATCACACGTTCACGAGCTGGGGGTGTTGGCGCTGGCTTCCCGTCGGGCTGCTGTCAATAACGCCGTGGCAAAGGTGTGCATGTCGGTGTCTGCGCGACCCCGCGTTTCTGAGTCGGCTCCAACAGACTCTAGGAGCGGCGGCATTTCTGGGTCACCCGGTAACTCCACTCTTGATGTTTGAGGGACTGTTTCCCGCAGCCGCTGCACCGTTTTACACCCCCCGCCGGCTTCCAACTTCTCCGCGTCCTCTCCAACGCTGACTGCTTCCTGTTTCCTTTTTAGTTTCTCGTTTAGCGAATGCTTTGTTCGTGTCCGGGGACAGCTGTGCCAGTGGACGTGTCTCCCGTGGCTCGGCCCCCGTGTCCCTGGTGGAGGTGGACCGCCCTCCCGTGTGCTTGCTGGCCGTCCGTGGGCCTTCTCTGGAGACGTCTGTTCAGACCCTTCGCGTGTGTTCCCATCGGATTGTTGGTTTTCTGTTGTTGTGATGTAGACATCAGACTCTTATCAGATACAAATAGTTTGTCTCATTCTGTGTGTTTTTCCCCGCTTTCTTGGGAATGTCCTTTACAGCAGAAGTTTTTAATTTTGGTGAAGTCCAAAGGATCTGTTCTTTCTTTTATGGCTTCTGCTTTTGATTATGTGTCCAGGAAACTATTGTCAAGTCCAAGATCACAAAGTCTTCTACCTGTGGTTTCCTCCCAAGGGTTTTACGGTTTTAACTCTTACATTAAGATCTTTGAATTATTTTGGGGCTTATTAAAAAAATTTTTTTAATGTTTATTTATTATTGATACAGAGAGAAACAGAGTGAGCAGGGGAGGGGCAGAGAGAGAGGGAGACACAGAATCTGGAGCAGGTTCCAGGCTCTGAGCCGTCAGCACAGAGCCCGACGCGGGGCTTGAACCCATGAACCGTGAGATCATGACCTGAGCCGAAGTCAGACGCTTAACTGACTGAGCCCCCCAGGTGCCCCGATGTTGGTTTAATTTTTACATATGGTGTGAGGTAGGGGTCCAGATGTGTGATAATTTTGCGTACAGATTTCCAGTTGCCCCACCACCGTGTATCAGAAAGACTGTTCTCTCCCCACTGAGTGGCCTCACCTCCCTCGTAGAAACCAGTTGGCCGCCGCGGTACGGGTGCATCTCCGGGCTCTGGGACGCAGCCCGCCGGCCTGCGTTTGTCCTCACGCCATCACCGCCCTGTCCTGGTGATGCCAGCTCCGTAGGAGGATTTAGAATCAGGAAAGTGCACACTCCAGCTTTGTTCTTGTTTCTCCAAGGTGGTTTTGGCCATTTGAGCTCCCTCTCCTTTCCAAATGAGCTTTAGAATCGGGGCCTCCATTTCTGCGAAGCCAGGGCGTTGGAAGGTTGGTGGGGACGGCACGGAAACCGTAGCCCGTCTGGAGAGCGTCACCGTCCTGGCAAAGTAGGAAGCCTTCCGGGCTGTGAGCACACCGCGTCTTCCATTTACGTAGCTCCTCCTTAACTTCCGCCTTGGGATTTTCCCTGTAGAAGTTCGTGTCATACGTAAATTGGGATTTTACTTCTTCCTTAACGATCTGGATGCCTGTAATTTCCTTTTCTTGCCTGCCTCCCCTGGTTAGAGAGCCCCTGAACATCGCTGAACAGATGCGGCCTTGCTCCTGAATCCAGGGAGGCACCAGCCTTGGAGCGTGGGCGTGGGCGTGGAGCGTGACGGCAGCCGTGGGTCTTCTCCTGGGTCCTTTATCCGGCACAGGACGGTCCCTCCCGTTCCCGGTTTGCTGAGTGTGTGTGTGAGTTTTTAAATCATGAAATGTGATCATTTTTCCAGCTCTTTTGTTCTTTTTTGTTCATACTGGACAATTTCTGCTGCTCTGTCTTCAAACTCACTTCCTTTTTCTTCTGTCATTTCCATCTGGCCATTGAGCCCCTGCAATGAGTTTTTAATTTTGATTCCTGCATTTCTCAGCTCATAATTCTCATTTGGTTCTTCTTTTTTTAATAAATATTTTTTAAACATTTATTCATTTTTTGACAGAAACAGAGCATGAGAGGGGAAGGGCAGAGAGAGAGGGAGACACAGAATCAGAAGCAGGCTCCAGGCTCTGAGCTGTCTGCACACAGAGCCCAATCAGGGGCTCGAACTCATGAAGCTTAGGATTTTGACCTGAGTTGAAGCCAGACACTTAACCGACTGAGCCACCCAGGCGCCCCTCATTTGGTTCTTCTTCACATCTTGTGTTTCTTGGTAGGGATTTTAAAATGCATTGACGCATTCTTCTTGGGTTATCTTTACAGAGCTGCATTAGCGTTTTCATCAGAGGGTTCTGAGGTCTGAGTCACGTGGGCGTGTCTGATGGTGTTCTCTCCCCGGCAAGGTGACGTTTCCTGGTTCTTTGTACGCCAGCACTTCTGGATTGTCCCCTGGGCGTTTAGAGTGTTATGTCATATGACGCTGGGTCCTGATCCAATACTGTGAGGAATGTCCGTATTTGTGGGACCGGGAAACGGATCCAGCTGGGGCCCACCCAGAGTTTCCGCCCGTGTCCTGGGTCCAGGTTTCCTGTCCATTTCCAGGGTTTGCAGTGATTTGTCCCGTGTGCGCCACCCAGCGGCCGGTCTGGGCTCGGGAGGTGGTCCACACTTCGCTGAGTCCCGAGTCCTGGCACACCATGTGCCGCAGATCCATGTGTGGGCGGCGCAGGTGGGCCTGGGGGCTCAGGAGCTGCCTTATGGCGTCGGGTTCCACGCTCCTTCCCCCGTATGACGTCTCTGGGCGCTCTGGTTCTCGGGGGTCCCCTCCTCGGTCAGCCGGTTTGCAGCGAGTCTGCTGGAGCCTCGCGGAGCCCAGGCCCAGGCAGTGCCCGGAGGGGACGTGAAGGAACCGGCTTTGTCCCATGCTCTGGGGACTTCAGTTCCGCTGATGGGAGAGGAAGCCTTGGGTCCCCGTGGGCTCCCGCTGCCCCGCTGGTAGTGCCTCAGCCGCTGTGGTCCGGGAGGTGGCGGGAAACACCACCAGCCAGTGCAGAGGGAGGCCCAGCGCCTGGTGCGCCTGGTGCGTGTGTCCCCGTGCAGCCCCCAGGGTCTCCCTCCGCGCCCGCCGCCAGGTGTCCAGCCCCAGGGGCTGAAAACCCCCCGCCAGCCCGCCCCCCTCCTCC